>BBSZ01000130.1:0-34461 GCA_000981365.1 Subanguina moxae | reverse complement strand
GGTTTAGGGGGTTTTTTTTTAGGTAGGTTTACGGACAGTGGCAACTTTAGCAATCTTGCGCTCTCAACGGGGTTAATATATAATTGGAAATTTAACCAAGTAGATATAGCCTGAGCCCCTGGCTCCTGATTCGCCCAATTTGGCCCCCCAGATTGGCCCAATTTTAAAGCTAATCTTGGCGCCAATATTGGCAATGCGCAAAAAAGATTGTACCTCAGAGGGTGGCGGACTAAACAATTAACATGAAAAATTAAACTTAATTTTTTGCTTCACCTTTTTATTAACAATCAAGACAAATAGGACATACGCGTCTTTAGGTACATCAAAAAACATCAATCAAAACTCCATGAGAACAATGAATAATGAATGTAAAAGTACGCAGCAAATTATCTACTCCGCTTCAGTCAATTTCCAATTCATCATCGCGAAGGTCATTTGGATTCGCCACACCAGGGATTGCCCTCTTCTCGGCCTGCACCTTCTGGATTTCAGCTTCTTTTTCCTCCAAGAAGAGATCAGCCGTATCTTCGCCGGCCTCTTCCTAAAGCGCCAAAGTCATAAATACTAAAGATCCTCGTAATAAAATGGGCAAACCTTTATCTGAACCAAGAAATCTCGAATATGATCACGCATTTTGGAGACCGATCGATTGAAACTGAAGAAACCTTTTATGGTCACGCGGATTTGAACCCTAAAAAGAAATAAAGCACCGGAAATGACTCGAATAAAACCAACTCCGTGAGGTTTTTACTAAAATGGGACCCGAACAACACAGCTATTGATTCGTAAACAAAGTCAACATTTGACCTGAAAAACAGACAACTTAGACGGCAAAGGCTGCGAACTTAGTATCACTGATTGGAATCCTGCGAGTTCAAAGGCACTTTGATTATTGATTCTACGGCCTGGAAGAGTAAGCACATTGTCTCTGCGAGATTAGTCAATCCTAAAAACAATATCGTTACAAAGCGTGTAAGAAGAAAAAGTAAAGGTATACCAACAAATGGAACTTGGTTTTGATCCATCACAACACCAAGCACGTGTTCCATAATAGTCATGAAATATTTTTGATAAAAAGCCTGCGCCTGAGTCGTGTCCTCTAGAGAAGCAATCTAAAAGAAAATACCAAAAATAAACAAATCACAAAAACAAACTACTTTGACGAGCAGCTCACGCAAAATCTCGATTCCTGAAGAAAACAACACAATAAAATAAAAAATACGGCTCAGTGCAAACCTGTCTCAGCCACATTACGCATTGTATGCTTGAAGGCCCACACAATTGCTTGAATAATGAGACTAAAAGATGAGTCCGGGAGTGAGACCAGAACATCGAAGCAATGGTGATTCAGAGCACTGAGCAGTTGAAAGAAATTCGATCGATGTTCAGGATATGCCTCCGTATCTTTGTTAATCATATCCAAAGTACAAGCAAAAACAGCATCCAGAATGGAAGGAACTTGAAGAGAAATCTGTTCCTGAACATACGAATCTTAATTTTTAAACACAAAATTGATGAAACTCTGATAAAACCCTAAGCGAAACGATTGAGATTGATAACAACGAAAGAACTTTAGGCTCTCGGGCAGCGGGAACATTCATTTCATAGTCAGCAAGTACGGTAACAAACTAGAACTCTTAATCCATATAAGTAATAATATATAAGTTTACTCTCACCAAGGGCTTTAGGATTTGCTCAATAACGGCGGGAGGAGAAACTATAAAAGACTCCTAAAAATAGCAGTAAAATTAATAGCTTCAAAATTCCTGACCCACCACCGAATGACTATCAAAAGCGTGAGCAACCCATGTAGAGAGCAAAGTCAGTATTTCCCTCTTGACAACACGCATCGTTTTAATTAAAGGCTGTTTCAGAACAAGTTCCCCATGATCATTAATCGCCTTATTGAGATTGCCAGACGTGACTTGATAAATAGACATCATGTCGTTTAGGATTCGTTTCAACTAAAATTCGACCCAATGCACACACGAAAGCATTAAGAGTGAACTTCAAGTCTACCTGGGCAAAGAAGGGAGCTCCAATAGACTTACAAGCCGAAATGTTTGTCTTCAAAATATGAGCAAAATTTTGCAAGACTTCTGAGTTTGTGAGAAGAGACACGTCCCTGCTAGCTTGTTCCACAGCGTCACTCCAAATAGAATTAGGTAACACCATAAGTTTTTCGATAAGCTGCTCCTGAGACGCACGATTTAGTTGACAACAAATGATGTGACCGACAGCTGGAAGAAGTATTTTAGAAAATTTTCAATTAACTTCCTCTCAGAATAACCTTCGAAGAACACGTGAACTTGTTCCTGACTGAGGTCGCAGATGATGCTATTCAAATTATGCAGAATCTCATCAATGAATGGCATAGATTCCCCAGTCTCGATCTAGAAAGTTCAATACTTAGGCGACAGAGTAATAAACTAAACTGTTAAATTACAATGACGAAATGTTGCCGACACTTGAGAACAATCTGAATTTTAAGTTTCGTGAACAAAATAACGCGAAGTTTAATCCAAGATTTGCCTTGATGAAGGTATCGCAAGCCATATCCTGAACGCCTTCATGACTTTCATGCATGAACTCAAATAACTTGTTGACGACCGTTTTTAAAAACTTCCAGTGTGCATGCAAAAACCTAAGTATCAGAGAAATTAATCGCTCTGAGAAGTCCACAAATAATTCGCACCTTGGATATTGACCCACAACGTACATAATGTTCGACGCAACTACGGCCTTGTTATCCTTTCCGCGCTTTTGCTCACACAAACTCAATAGATCTTAGAAGATCGAAAAATACATCAGGAGAAAGACTAAAACCACAAACCTCGAATAACAGCAATCAAAAATGTTTTTTCTTCCTCCTCTTGAAGTGCTCCACTTATTGAGCCGACAGCCCAACAAAGCTGAACGGAAAACTATAATAAAAACTTTGAATACACAACGAATTCTTACAGTGCTCAAGTTTTTCCAAGACCACTCAGTACCATCCATTTGTTTCTGCAGCATTTCGGTCATTTTCAATTTCGTGTCGTGATGATCCAAGTGAGTGAGGAGGACTGTGATAGAATTAATTAATGCATAAAAACTTAAATTTTCATCTCCAATCTCATGTTGGCAAAATGCCCACCTAAAGTCTCCCGCATTGTTTTGTAAAGCACAACCGAATCAGTATCTTTGACCAGCTCCCTAACAGCTTCATTGTTTTCATTCACCACGACAATGACTTCTTCCGGTTTGGCCATGCGACTGATGATTAACGAACGAAGCTCTGACAAAGTAGTGGTGTACAACATCCTCCTTGGAGTCTCACTGGGTTTCTTTGTGCTATTGTCCCGAAGCCTCATCAGCGAATCAATAAGCGAATTTTGTGTTGAATCAAAAGGCGAGTCACGGAAAAGCTCCATAGATATCCAATTCCAATAATCAAGACATATCTAAAAATCGGTAAACTTAAAGATGAAAAGCTGGGGAAAAGGAAGCCACAAATTAAACAGCACCAAACCTTAAAGACCTCTGTATCCTCTACCTGACTGATCCTCAGCAGGTAATTTAAAGCCAAGATATGTGCCTTAAAACACAAATAAACGTCCCTTGCAAAACTTGCAAAGACAAAAAATGCTACGTTTTTAATCTTTTGCTGTTCTTCATTTGGATTGGTATAGAGCACCTCGACTATTTTTGAATGCATTTTGAGAAATGTGCCCAGTAGTTGGGCCAAATTTGAGACAAAATTCTGTTCTTCAGGAGAAGCATCAGCGTAAGACTGCGCGAAATCGACCTGAATATCAGCTACAGTACAATCTCCTATATGACATCCACGATCTGCATGTTGTGTCGGAATTATGTTAATTGAGAGGTTAACATTAACTGATTTTCCTCATAACATCACCTCACAGGTTATATTTTGGCTCAAACTACACTAAGCGACGCGGTATAACAATTATATAATTATACGAGTTATTTTTCTTGCACCAATAATACTGAGATTCAAAACTAAAAAGACATACGGTAAGTGGCACCTGCTCCGACATGACCTCCATAACTTTGCACAAGAGGAACACCAATTTACCTTCATATTGAAGATTGTCTAAAAACCAAAACTTTAATAATACCAAACAAAAACAAAGAGCAGCTACCATCAATAGAAATCGACGAAATCTCAATCAAACACTGAACTGCAATTGATCGAAATGCCGGAAAAGGGAGAAACTAAAACAAAATCCGTAAATAAAAGATGAAAAGGAGGAAGGTATGACCTTGGCCGTGATGAGATCAATCAAATTATTCTCGAACACATATCCCACAGGAATCCAGTCCTAAATTCACAAATTCAGATAAAAAAACAAAAATACTACAGTTCACCAAAAAACCATGAAGAGTTTGCAAGGTCGAGTAAACAAGCTTAGCATCATCCGAAGTTTCCTAGGTAAGAGTAGATGAAGAAAGAGGACACGTGAAACTTAACACCTCACCATAATTTCGTGGCAAAGACCATAAACAGACTCGAATTGACCACAAAATTGCTTCTTTAGATGAACGGCTCTCGCACTAGTCAGACCAGTCCCAAAGTCAAACACTTCTTCACTCAATAGGCGCAAAATCTAAAATTCCAACAGGTAATGATTTTGGAGGTAAGTGGAAAAATAGCTTGCCGTCATGTTGTTCATGCACAACGATTGACAATGTCGGCTAGAACCAATAATATCAGCGATGAAAGTGGGCCAGAAGCGGGGCCACTCTTGCTTGACGATCTATAAATGGTTGAGAAGGAAGATTGTTTAAAAACAGAAAAAGCTTCACCTGCACCAACACTAGATTCAGCTTTTGCAAAAGCAGTTTCATACTCTCACTCTTTACTGCATCAGATGAAATGTCGAGAATCATCGAGACAATATATCCCTTTACACCTTCGCATTGATCTCTAGGTAAGGCCTTCCATCTGGTTTGAATCAACTGCTCCAAGATTTGCAAGCCAAAATACTTAGTTTCGAGAAGGTTGCTGTACTCCAAAATAGCATCCACTAAAATTCGACTTTTAGAACTAATAATATTTCAATTAGGCGACTTATTTACCTTTGGTCCAAGAATCAGGACTTTCTTTAAATCTGGCTAAAATATCTGACGCCTCTTTCTGAATCTCTCCAGTAGCTCTATTCATCAGTGTGACAACCTTAAGTTACATGTCTTACCGAGCATATACAATTCAAAAAAAAGTCTAGTTACCTTGTCGAGAGCAGACACATGCAACTGACCATCTGCCTGCAGCAACTGTTGTTGGGCCTGACGCAAAGTTTCAATATCCATCTTCGCCAATTAAAACTTTTTTTTTTTTCACGCAAAGATTCACACTTACACAAAATTCAGCACTGAAAATTAAAAAAAGTCAACACTTTGTAGATAGACCACTGTGATACGGCCGCTCCGATATAATCTTCTATTTTTACATAGCGATCTTATATTTTCTATAAACAGTGCTTTTCTAAGCATCCCAACATGCAAAAACCACTCAGAACTTGAATCTTAAAAAGAAAATTTAAGAGAGTGGCTTGCACGCTGAGATATGATCTGAGCAAACCGTAAACTCCGTGTCCGATAAAAACGAATTAAAAATGCAAAGAAGAACGACAGCAATTGAAAATCTGTAATACACTGCGCCGCAGGCGAAAATTTTGAAAGGAAATTTTGCTTAGAAGCAAAAGTTGTGCCAATTTGAAAATAAAGCAGAACAAAGTACAAAAGGTAATAAAACTACAAATCTTTAAACAAAGTACATATACGTACCCTGGGTATGCTTTTATTATCCTAGAAAACCCGGAAAACCCGTTTTGCAGCTTAGATAAATTTCAATCTCGTAAAGCCCAGCTCGTAGGTTCGGTAGCCTAAAAAAGTGCTTTTTTATGATTAAAATTTTTTCGGTTATTGATTCTTTATCTGGATTGGATCAGCCAGTGTTTTCTCTCTGCTGCACATCAACTTTCCATTGTACAGTCAAACCTCGATATAACGAACCGCCGATATAACGAAACCCTTGATATAACGAACATTTTGCCTGGTCCTCAAGGGTTTGTTACGCAGTCAAATCTTGATATAACGGACCCCCGATATAACGAAACCTTCGATATAACGAACATTTTAGCTGGTCCCCAGGGTTCGTTATATCGACGTTTGACTGTATACTTCTCTACTTGCTGATTCATTTTTCTAGCTGTCATTGCGGAGAACAAAATAATTTGCTCAAGCAATTGTTCTTTCAAGCTTGCATAATGATGTATTACTAACCTCTTGGCTGATGCTTTCATAAATTAATCGAGTGATTCCATAATGCCTTTGCTATCACAAGTTTTTGTTGTTGTTATCTGACAATTTACGGCAGACTAAATGTATTAATGTTATTTTGAAATGTCAGTTTCCCATGTTTTTTTCTCTTAAAATCACTTAAATACATGCTTGAACACCCAATACCGCATTTTCTTTAACAAAATCTCTAGGCTTCTCCCCGGCAGGGTACTTCAATTAGAGAATATACGATGATATGTTCTGATATATTCTGGAATTTTGTCTTGTTTTATTGCAACCATTTGCTTGCATCAACTAAGCCGAAATTGATGCCTCTCTTCATTCCTATTAATTTTACCAACAAAGAAAGGTTCTGTAAAAATTGTAAATGTCTCGGGTTCTTCTCTATCAAAACTATTTTCACCATTCAATCTTTCATGAATTGGTCAATAATGATATGGCTGTTCATATTTTGTCACATTGGAAATAAAGCTATTTCGTAGTTTACTTTTAAAAAAGCTGATAAAAAAATTTAAGTATAAAATCTAACATTTAAATGCCAACTGCAAAAGTTGTGTACAGGGCCCGCACTCACCCTGTTTTTACCCTTAGCTTTTACCCCTACCCTTACCTCTACCCGTACTCACCCTAATTAGAGATGGAGGTAGAGGTAAGGGTAAGGGTAAAAGGTAGAGATAAGGTTAAAGTTGGAGGTAAGGGTAAAAGGTAAGGGTAAACAGGGTGAGTATGGGCCCAGGTATGCTTGTGAGCGCATCTATAACCCTTAAGGAGGCTTGAGAGTTAGAGATGCGCTCACAGACTTACCTGTGAGATGAATCCGAGCAAGATTCTGGAGAAATAAATGCATTTTAGGCCTTTTTTGCCATAATCCAGTAGAGTCGATATCTTCATTGTTTTATGTGCCCATTTAAGATTATTATCCTGAATATAAGCTTATGTCCTGCACGGAATTTGTAACGATTTATTGTGTGCGAATATTTTTTTAAATTTTCAAGCAACTATCAAACCAAAGCATCTCAAACACATAATGCTGTGTCAATAAGTAAATTTCTCCCAATCACTTTTCATAACTTTAATATAACAATTAAGTTCCTAATCAAGATAGGTGCGTGCTTCTGCCACAATTTGATTATTAGACACTGGCAGTTCCATATCATCTTCCATGGCCAAAAGCCATTGGAATTCTGCTGATCCATCTTCACACTCGCATTTGAACATGAACCTGTAAATATTTTTCGTTTCAGTTCGCCCACTAATAAGTTGGACTCTACCTTTTGTGTGGATGATTCTTGGGTATCAAAAAGATACGACGAAAATCGGAAAAAGTGAGTTGCTTTGGAGTGATTTTTGCTACCATAGGCATGCCCTCTACATCCTTCAAGGAGATGACCATTTTTGAAACGGGTTCCAGAGTTGAGGAAGCCTTTGGAGAACTCATCATGTCAGTTGTTGTACTTGTTAGCTTGGCCCGCTTTGGAGCACTTGGTCGTTCTTTATCTGCATTAAATCGATCGTTTGCAGAGCATGTATCTCTGATCTCTATAGCCGGTTCAGCACCATCAGCTGTGTCGATCATCGCATGTAGGAAACTCATAGAATGTTTAACATCCGAGAGATGTTGCACCATTTCTTGATCTCTACCAAATACGTTGGATGAAAGCGGTGACTGGGTGCTTGTGTCGTAGTCTGCCAGATCTAACTGGTCTCCATTCTCCACTTTTTGGATGTGTGAACACACCCTTTTGTGATACCTTAAAAGAAACTTCTTCTTTGATGAGAGAATTTCCGGTCTAAATAATGTCCTTACGCTTGTTGGCCACCTGAAACTTTCCGTGATTATTCTTGTGATACAGTGAAAGCTCGATCTAACGACACATATTTTTCAAGCAAATGTGTTCAATCGAGGTTTGAGTATGGTTGGCGTTTATGCTATTATTTTTCCAACTGACCAGTTTGGGGAGAATATATGTTGCAACAATAATTGCAGATCACGGCAATACGTTGTCCATCAGCATTCACTAGACGACTAAAGTAGAAATCTGTCTCAAAGGGTTCTTTCCTAAGCAAGCCAGCTTTAAAGTCGGCAAAAATCTAAAAATCCAGATATAGTATTTGGCATGTGTCCGTCACGCTTTTTTTTTTAATTGTTTCACCCTTGTTTTTCTGGCACTGGTCCATTTCCTTTGCGGCTCAAGTTTCGGCATGGATGGCGAATCATTAAACTTCTGAAGACTGGAGATCAAAGCGGATGTATCTAAAGACAAGCTGTCGCTCGATTGGTTGATTTCTAGAAAATTAATGAATGCAGTAAATTTTTAATATCTCAGAAAGAGGGGTGTGTGGCATCATTGGTAAAAGTGTTTTTGGTAAGTGGTACTTTTGGTAAGAATTTTTACCAAGACAAGCATTTACGAGAAGATTTATTACCAAACTTACGACTTACCAAAGTTCCCTCTTACCAAAAAAATTCTTACCAAAAGTACCACTTACCAAAAACACTTTTACCAATGATGCCACACCCAGCAAGAGCATAAGACAAACCATTAGGATGGTTTTGCAGTTCCTCAAATCCATTATCTTTTGTAAATTTCCCATTCAGCACCGTCTGTCGCTCATTTACTCTGGTCCTCTTTTTCTCATGTGAATGTTCGTTCATCTCTTTGATTACCTAATGCCATTTTTAAAATTAATTACTCAGACTCATAGTCATTCATTTTTACCAGATCATCTCTAGTTGCATCAGTGTGCAGCCTGGCCGTGCATCCATGTTTTTTGGAGCATCTCCAGAAATTTTTGCTGCCATCACTGCTCTGCTTATCGAAAGTAAAAGTAAAACCATTATGTAGTATTTTCTGATTGTGTGGTTGCCCAATATGTATATCGTCCGCAATGGTAGTAGGGGCGAACACAGAGTTGATCAATTCAGAGGCATCCAAATTTCGGGTGCTTTTATCCATTTTTAATTTGCTAAAGTAATACGCTTGAAAACGTGTTACTCCCAAGGTATACTCCTCCCCCCCCCAAAAAAAAAAATTACTCAGTTTTCTAGGTAAATTGACCAATTAAGAAGCATTTTTTTTTTGGGAGGGGGGGGAGTTGTGGTTAGGGTTGACCAATGCAATTGGGGAGGGGGGTATAAATTTTTTGGGGGAGGGGCATAGTCCAGTAGAGTCAAAACTTTGTAGACCTTATTAGTAAAACAACTTGCTTTATTAGATGAAAATATTCTTTACTTGCCAGAAAACTGCAATCTCGTCATATTAGATATAAGATAAAATAATAGGACTATTGTTAGTAACTAAGGCATGGTGTGTCTGTCCATGGCGCCAACTAAAAGAGTGTTGTGTCAGTCAAAAATGTTTTGTGCGTCTCTATAACTGCAGCTGGTTGGGAATAGAGTCACTCTATGGTTCCCTCCTTCTCTTCGTGGGGGCGCCACACCCGCTTTGATTGGTTATTTTAGCAAGCGGCGCCATTTTATGGGTGGGCGCACGCATGCATACATGTCTATTTGGTCAATAGAATCGCACTTTCGTTGTTGTCTTTTGCAAATCCTGCCTTTTGATCGCAAAAATTCGCAGATTATGATTTTTACTTGGTGAAACACAAAAATTTGACTTGTAATATTTATTCGAGTTTAGTCAGATTATGCGAAAAATAGCCACATATAGATGTACAAAATTACTTCCTTACAAATTCGGGATTGAACTGAGGGTTGTATTTTCTAGTCCTTTCTATTTCAAGCTCCATTTTCTTTTGTACCCCATCACTGAAAATTATCTTTTCAGGCTCTTTTTTTGGCTTCAGCAAATCGATGGCTCGCTGCTTCTCTACCCGCTCACGCTCCAAACGCTCGGCTCGTAGTTTCTCCAATTTAGAACCATTCATATGAGTAGCCGACTTCTTCGGTGGTCCATCTTTAGAGTCAGAAGATGATTCAGAGGAGCTCCCAGAATGTCTTCTTTTACGCTTCTCCCTGTTGCTGCTTTTGGCATGTTTATGATGCTTCTTGTGACTCTTTTTCGAATCCTTCTTTGGGTTCTCCACAAGCTTTACTTTATTAATAGGTACATTACTGAGATTAGTAGTTTTCCTTGGTACTGACGATGCGACTTCTTTATCAATCTTACATGCTAAAGGTTCACGGATCAAGGGAATACTTTCCCACCAGTATTTTTCTTTAGAAAATTCCTTGGTGTCCTCCGCGAAACGCTTCATAATGCCTAAACAAACAAAGGCTCTTTAGATGGTTTGTTTGACCTACTAAAATTGACAAACCCATTTTGGATTCCCACTCATCACGCTCTTTTTTCTTTTCTGCTTCATGCTCCTTGTTACCTTGGCTGAGATTCTTCCGCTCTTGCTCTTCCAGTTCCGCGAATAAGTTTACGTGCCCTGTTTGCCCCACGGAAAAGTTTTCGTGGCTGTGAGATTCCTCTTCCGGATTCGCCAAAGAAGTCGACGGTTTGGCTTTAAAGAAGGCTGGCCCATAACTGGTGGAATTGTGCATCTTCAATCGGCGAATACGATCTTCATGGTCAGCTAATTTCACACGCTCATCGATAACCTAAAATAAACTGATAAATAAAAATAGTAAAATGGTGAACTAATAAAGCGCGACTCAGCTATGTAACAGGTTTAAACTGACCTGTTGTTCAGCAGCCGCCTTAGCTTCATCTCGACGAACTCTGGCCATGTTCTCTTTGGTGCGCACATGCCACTTCTTCTTTGGTAAAATATTCATTTTTGCGGACGGATTTTACTCTCTATAAATTACAATGAATAAGCTTAAGTTCAGGACCAGTAGCAAATACAAAATTAGTGACTAAATGCGCATGCTCCAAAATCAAAAGTTAAGGTATGCTTATTTTTTCAGAGGCATATCAGCCCTGGAATAGGGTTTACAGGTCTACCCACTACGCCAAGTCTAAATATTTATTCACTAATCTTGTATTTGCTACGAGTTCAGGTACAATATTCTTTATAGACTTTTTTTAAAGATCTTTGAACTTGAAAATAGCAACCTGAGCAACATCCAAGAGCGACAAAACAGTAGGTCGAATAAAAAAATATCTTAGAAAATTTTTTTTATTCTTCTTCTGTACATTTTAACAAAGGGCTACAATGATGTTTTGGTTTGAGTCAGACAAGCCAACATGCATATCACAATTATTTTTTTCATAAAAAGTTTGCTTTTAATAATGGAAAGAGAAAAAGTAAAGCCGAAGAAAAATACGTTGACTCTACTGTATTATACAAAGTGGTCCCTATTTTTTCCCTTCTCCTCCCTATACAGCCCTTAATCCCTTCAAAAATAGATGAAAAATACTTCTTGTATGGTCAATGTAACTAGAAAGACCAAATACTTTTTGGTAGGCTTATTTATTTTTTGGGTAGGGGGGGAGGTGGGTGTTATAAATTTTCGGGGGGCGTATAATACAGTGGCGCCAACATTTTTTTTGAACGTAAGAAACATATAACATCAAAAGATTTTAAGGCCAAAAATAAGTGAATTGCTACAATATTTACGAAAGGCTCCATAGGTTGTGAATGGAAAATTACCATATTTCTAAAATATACATCGCATTTTCTCTAGTAAAAGCGCCTTCTTTATTTGAGCGGCCTACTCTAATAGAGCGGTCCCCTAGGCAAAAGGCAGGGGGCACCAAGCAAAAGGAATACTATCGATTCGCCTTGTACTCCTCTTAACTTTAGGCAGGGGGTTTGTACTGAAGGGGGATTCTATTATAGGTAATACAGCATACGGCATACACAATGTCATAATAGTTGTTTTTATCCCTCGTGTCTAAAGTGTCGGAAGAGTCTCCAAAAGAAAACCCTGAACATGTTTAATTTTCTCAATAATTTGTTATGATATGAATCTGTTTGACTCTTTCTTGGAAAGCCGATAATATAGCAATCTAATGACGAACCGACATATCTCACCATTTTTGTTTACCTTGTGGGTTTGCTTTATTGTTTACCTTGGGGACCAAGGCAAAATATGGAAATTTTCATCTTCCCAAAAACCGAGTTTCTATGAAGAGAAAGTGTGAAAAACAAAGTTTTTTTATCATTAAACAACAAATCATTCAGAAGACTACCTTTAGATACCTTTAGGCTTCTCTTTTGTACTCTTCTATTAGACACGAAGACTTGTAGAAAAATATCTTGTGCCTCAGATATGAAAATTTTGCCTTATAAATTTGAACTAGATCATTTAAGAATTGAGCATTGGGGCATACAGCCCAACAATAGCTTCTGTCAAAGGCATGTGTGATAGCTGCTCTTTTGTCTGCAAGAAGACTTTTTCTCTGTGTATGTTTGGTCGGTCACACTCCACCCTGGCATTTCTATAGGCTCTGGAAGCGTTTAAGACCGTCTCACGAGTGAGACTAGCTATTTGTTTGATGTGGACACATGCCCCGTCAAACAAAGGGCCAAATTGCAGGGAGGGATCCTGAGTTTCCACTTGAACTCGCACTAAATTGGCACTAGCTGGGTAGAGCACTATAAGGATGTCACAAAAGCGAGTGGCAATCAGCTCTCTGCGGTAACATTTTGGATTTTCAGACCAGACCACCTGCAAAATGCACAGTTACTAATTTTATAATAAAATACCGTGCTCTCTTTAATAGAGCGGCACCTCCTCCCCTAATTTAAACTCGTGTTTTTGACATCGTTTTTTTTTTGATCTACTGTTTGTAGACAAATCTAAAGTAAGTTACCACTTAAATTGTAGCTTATTGTCTTAGCTAGAATGTGGGTGGTAACTTGCAAAGGACTTATCTTGGAAAGGTAGGTAAAAATACAATGCCAAGGCTACGATTTTGAATTGGAGGGAGGAGTGCAGCTTTATCGGAGAGAATACGGTAATTTTTTAGTTAACCCACGTGCACTTCATCATTGCCCAGATGTTTGAGCTTTTGAGTGGCATCTCCAGTCAGCATGGTGGAGATGTGGAAGATCAGTTCGGTATTGGCTGAAGCAAAGTAAGGACTGAAAAAGAGCAAACAATGAGTGTGGAAGAGCTACCAAATGGGTTTCTTAGGTACATTGACCATGTATGAAACATTTTTTTACAATTTTTTAAAGGGATGAAGGCTGTATAGGGAGGGAAAGGGACAATTAAGGGGCCACTCTATAAGAAGAGAGAAAATGTTTAACATATTTTTGCTAACTGGGCTCTACCGCATAAAGAAGCTCTGGTATTCATGCTGTTTTCATGTATCTAGAGCTGCTTCTCGAGTGATTTATGTCTCAGGTATGGGTGTGTGCGCATCTCAACTCCAAGCCCCAGATTCCCTATAAAGGGCTTGAGAGTAAGCAGCGGGCTTACCTGTGATATGAATCCGAGAAAGATTCTGGAGAAATAAATGCATTTTAGTCCTTTTTTGCCATAGCCAGTGAAAAAAACATGGTTAAAGGGCAAAAAAAGAGCGAAAAAATTGCAAAAATAGGTGCGATATAAATTTTGAGAGGGGGGAGGGGGTTATAACCCAGTTGAGTCGGTTTTCGCTAGCTGAGTTGATCTGCAAAAACAAATTTCTGAACAACCTTATCGGAAAAACTTATTACCAAAAGAATAGGTCCAAAAATTTTGTTACATCCCGTATAGAAAAAAGTTGTTATTGAGAATGAAAACATACGCAGTTTGGCCTGCCGGTAGTCCTCCACAATAGCCTTGGAATTGAGGAGAGCCTATTAGAACTGGCCAGCCAAGACTATCCACAAACCCATTGAAGAGGACTGAACCCAAGGTGTTGGACAGAATGGAATGTTTATCCTGCAAATAATATAAGTCAATATAATACAGTAGTTCCATTTATTTTTTATAAAAAATATCATCCCAACCTCTTGATCTTTGCCAACATAGATGACCGCCACTTTGTGCACCTCCCTACACAAAGTGCTGTCCAAGTGTCGCAGGTCACGGTGGAAACTGGTTGGTACTTTACTGGTCCTCTCCAACAATCTAAAATCAGTTGCAAACTGTCTCCAAGTGGAAGAAGAATTGCTTCTAAAAGTGGCAGCGGCATCCAGCTCTGCATATTCCTGCATCTCCTCCTTCCATCTGTCCTCAGATAAAAGAGGTTCCGGTTCTCGGTGACTGTTCTCAAGAAACTCTAAAAAGTCGGACATGTCCAAAGAGCTGATGTTTGCGGTCACAGGAGAGTGGTAAGCCGCATCTACCCCACTGTAAGATCGAACTGTAGGTCGGGGCAGCTGCTGCAATTACATTTCGACATTAGAAGTTGAGAATAGAGAATTAAAGACCTTGAAAGGATCTGAGACATTTTGATTTCCTTCTCTGGATTGATCAGTGCCTGCACTGGAGGCTTGGCGCACATCGAAACATAGTGATTTCAACCAGCTATTAATTGGCGCTTCCTCCTCCTCATGAATTTGTGACCCTGTTCCAGAGGCATAGCAATGGCGACCAACCATTGAGCGAGTCCACAAGTAGCTGCTGCTCTCGGTTTTTCTGTCAAAACTAAAAATGCGAAGAAGCAATATGGTCAAAGATTTGTCTGTAGTGTGGTATAAAGCTCTAGGTTGAGATTAAGCGCAGTGTATTTTGGCTAAACTCATTTTTAGTTACAATTGGTCGTATTAAATGAATGCAGGTACCGTGTGCGTACCCTGTTAAAAAGCCCTAATCACTTTCAACAAACCTTATCAGAGCGCCCTCCGTGCCTACAAACATGGTAGAAGAAGAGTCCTTGTGTGCCACTGCATCTCCTTCAGGCAACAAACTATTCCACTGGTCTACCGAGAAGCCAGGCAATGGAAACTGGGAATGCAATTGCACCAGGAGTCCCTCCAAAAAACCATCGTTGTCCAGCTTTTCGACCAACGGCTTTATCCAGTTGCCTCTTCCCTTGAGTGCACAAAGCTGCCATTTCAAGTCATTGAGAAGTCTGTCGTCATTCTCCTCCAACCTATGAAGACCCTCGAGCATGGCGTTGGCTAGCCTGCCCTCCATCCCCAGTCTGCCAACAAACCACAAATTAGAGCACAAAATGGGAAGCAGCTTAGCAGCCATCTTCTTCTGTCCACAAATTAGCTTCAAAAGCACACTAAAGAGCTGAGCATCTGCTCTCTCCACCACCAATATACTTAGTGCATTCACAGTCAACACGAGACAGTCCACATCCAAGTCCACTTGAGTGTTTTCCAACAATCCTAACAAAATTTTCTCAGCTTCTAGATGGCTTAAACACAACAGAGCAGCCACTCGAACGGCTTTAGAGGACAATTCCCCCTGGCTGACTATCTTCTGGAGATTGGCCAGTGTGGGTGGAGAGAGCACCCCCAAGTCTTCGATACTCATTCGGGGGATCTGCTCGAGCACTAGAGGGGCGGCTTCCGAGCGAAGACAATTTATGAAGTGGTAGAGGATGTGGGCTCTAATTAGTGCAGGGGGTTGGGCTTTTGTGAGCACACTGCACAGGGAGGCAATGGCGTGTGGCTGTTGGCTGATCTGCAGACGCAACAGTCTTTGGGACAGCCAGTGGATGAGGATGTTGGCACAACCCACTCGCAGCAGCTGTTCTATGGTGCGACTAAATGTTTGTACAGTTGCTTGAGAACGGCTTGGCTGGGTAGGATCCATCAGGCAAAGCAGGCGCATCCAGGTGCGCAGCCAACAAGTCGTGTTGCCAGTTGACTGCAATAGCTAGGCTTAGCTGCTTTTATTTAATTGTCTAAAGAACGTGCAATTCGGTGTGACCGTGAAAATAAGGCTGCGCTTTGATAAGTTAGGTTTAAAGACTCGGCCACTGTGTTTGCGCTTGACTTTTAGCTAAAAATTCGAGGTGTGACACCTCATTTTGACCACAGACCTAAATGCTACAGCCAAACGAAAACATTGTGACCCAGGCATAGGTGGTTTTGCAAGCAACTCACTTGAACCACACCTTGCATCTCCTTCTCGCTATTCCTCTCACCGTACATGTCGAGATTAGCTTCCTCATCTTCGTCCATCAAGTAATGGCCATTTCCCCCACCCATACTGCCACTCTCACTCAACTTGTCTGTTCGGCAGGTTAGTTTTCGGCTGGCTGATCCTGTGGAGCTCTGAATAATCCATGTTTTTTCTAATTAAAGACAAACCGTGCTCCACCCTCCCCTTCTCTCGCCTTTCTCTTTGTTAAAAAAAACGTGTTTTTTTCTGTTTGTGGCCCACTTTTTTCAGACGACTCTCAGACGATTTCCCACCCAAAATTTAGCTTACTGTCTTAGCTACAATTTGGATGATAAATTACCTGAGAGTGGTCTCGAAAAAGTAAATTGCCAAATTGAACTTACAGTTTCAATATGGCCAGAACTTCCGCTTCCCTCTGAGTCCACTAAGTTGGAAAGATCGATGGCAAATAGATTAAGTATTAGTGCACGCGTCACATTCTCCACCACTTTTGACCACTAAATTTGTGTTTTTAAATAACTGGTGGGCGTTTGCTGGTAAAAAAAATCGATGTTTTTCGGACACAATAATGCGTGGACTGTAGAAGATATGACAGCTCAGGTGAAAACTGCCACAATTTTCAGCCTTTTACCTACCTGCTCCACCATCTGAGTCCAAATGCCAGCTTTGAAGACCAGCCAAACATCATCCCACATCCTCTCGTCCAGCTCCACCTCTCTAATCACCCTCACAAACACGCAAACACTTAAGAGGGTTCGAGTGAAGCCGCCCGCTGTGGCACTGGCATAAGCATCTGAGCGAGCACAGCACACAGTCAATGCCTGACTAAGTCGCTTAAGGAGCTCTGCCCACACAGTTTTGGGCAATTGACGGGGAAGCACGCTGACTGAGGGGTTGGCCAGGTCCCGGCTTATCTGCAGAATGGAGTGGGTAAGTGAAATGGCTGAAGGCAGACGATCTCCACTTGAAACTAGATAGGGACTGTTGAAAAAGGAGGTGAATATGTGTATGAGCAAAAGGCTCCACGACTCCAAAGTAATCAGACCGGATTCCACAAATATTGGGATCTCTTTTTGCAGCAGCCAATGACGGATGAGAGCCAGCACTTTGTGAATCACATTAGAGCAGGCGAGAGGCAACTGCATGGCTTCACGCATAAGAGATAGCAGATTGTTGGTGGCCTCTTGACTAAACAGCAGCACCTGCAATCAGTAGAATGAACAGAGTCTTTGAGGCAACAATATGTATAAAAAACTTTTCTGTAAAGCAACAATCCAGAAGAGGGTTGTTCGTTGAAGCCGGCTGAAGCAATGTTGATCATCCATCGAATGAGCCAGTAGCGAGCAATTACTTGAGGGTCAGCTGTGTCCAATCTGAAAACTTAAAGCCACTTAACTAAAGTTGAGGAACTAGACTGTGATTATATGCTCAACCATCGATAATCCGCCACCCTGAGGGAGCAAGCTCAGAGTTCCTAATTATGAAGGGTGCCGAGTTATCGAGGGTCTATATCCACTCTACTTGATTATACGTCACCAGCCGGGGTATAATACAGCGGACACAGACAAATCCCCTCGCTCAAAATCCCCTCGGCTATGATTTCTTTAATCAAAATCCCATCGACCGAAACCATCCCAGTTTTACCCTAGGGTTGGTTCTCGGCTAACTTACGCTGGCCTATCCTAAGTCTAAGGCTTAGTTGTAGGCTTGGTTTACATTTGTTTTTTTTTCTGAAAATTTTCTTCAGATACAGGACCCATCACACCTATTTCTTCAAAAACGACTCACACTTGTACCGGCTCCTCATCACCTTCCCATCCCCCAAAAACATCCACACCATTTGTTTCAATGTCAGGGAACACCTCATATACATAAAGCACGATGACTCTGTTCAGCAGGAATTTGGCACATTCCACTCTTCTCAATTCATCTGCCCATTCGATTTTCATGGTTTCACGAGAACAATACTCAAGAAATTTATCCAAATAGATCTAAAAGAAGGATTTATCAACCGTAATGTTAATAGGCCAAGTACCTGCAATGTCTGAGCCTTTTCACGCACACTTGCTTGCTCATTAATTACAGGTGAAGCGGAGGAAGCTGCTGTTGTTCCACCGCTTCCATTCACAATTATGGGCGTTATGCGCATTGCGATTGGCTCAAATCCCGTCGTCGCATAGCCATTGTTGTTGTTGGTGGTGGAAAGTAGGGGTGGGGCAAACCCCACTGTCACACTTTCACAGTACTCCTGAACCAGTCAAGGTGAGTAAAGGTGAAAATTTTTGAAATGTCTGGTTGTGTCATGAGCCCCCAACAAACCTGCAATATTCTCTCACTTTTTTGTGAGTTCTGGAGTGGAAAGTAAGGCAAACAACATTGTAAGACCACATCCAACATTCTGCTAGTCCCATTATACACCGCCAAGCATTGGTACCAGATGAGGAACAAGCGGATGGCTATTTTGCGAACAGCCAATAGATTTCGTGGGAATAGAGCCCGCTTCAATATACACTCAATTGCATTGCGTTGCCAGCCTACAACATAATATACAATACTTGATTTGAGCACATAAATGAATAAACCTTTGCCAACTAATTCTGGAGCAAAACACAACACTTGTTCCAGTGTCCAAAGGGCAGATTCAGCATCGAACACCACTTGAGCATCCACTGACAAGTCTGGGTGTAGAAGTAGACAGTCGATTAAGTGAAAAGCCTCAAAGTTGAAGTCGTCAAGCAGTTGGCGCTTATCCTGAATTTGTTTTTATGTTTTTTATTTTATGAAAACAAATACTCTACCAAAAGCACATAGATACAGTCCACCCTCGTTGATTTGGCAGCCTCGATAACCCAGCAGCCCAAGGAAGGTCCCGAGAAGCGGTTTTATCAAGAAATGAACCTCGATAATTCGGCAGTCCCATTCCGGTCTTTTAGGGTGCCGAATTATAAGGGATTGACTATCAACAATATGGGTACTATCAAATTTTCCCCAAAAATGGGGGGGTAGCGGAAATGCTTTTTTCCCAAAAAAAAAAATTCGACGATTTTCGAGAAATTGAGTACCAATAACATCTATAGCCTAGGGACCTGGTGTGAAGAGAGCAAGAAAGGGGAGCTAAGAAACGCTTCGCGTTTGGTCTGAACATAGGGCAACGCTTACGCGTCGTTGAAATGCTCACTGTTGATCCGGTAGAGCCCGGTAAAAGACTCATAATCCAATAGAGACAAACAAAAAGACTTAAAATTTTTGGAGTAACTACCTGAGGAGCTAGTGCCTCCATAGCCAGACGGAAGTGTTTAGCCCGCGAACTGGCATCTCTGTGCATGTCAGAGAACCGTTGCAAAGAAGACTGCACGTCCGAAGTCTTCTTTCGCTGGAACATGCTTTCCCAGTCTTCTGAACAACAGTCCTACAATTCTTTGACAATCAAAAGCAACTTTAGTATGAAATGACAAAAGACACATTTACACTATCATTATTACTCCACATGAAATTATATTTATTGGGCAGTGAAGGCAACAACTAGTTTATAACAACATGTTTCACAACCAGTGTTTTCAATGATCAGAAACAGAATGAAAGGCAGAAGGAGAGTCAAAACAAATTTTGCTTTTGAAATTTTAAATTTTCACTCTACCTTTCAAGATTATTGGAGACAATGCTCACAACTCATATTAAACAACAATTTGTCAGCCTATTTACAACCTTTAACAAACAGAGTAGTGGAATGAGAGCGAATAAAAGGCGACTCTACTGTATTACACCTCCCCCCTCTTAACCTATTTTAATGCCCTAAAAACGGTAAAGCGAGTCGTTTTGGGCCGGTCCTTTGCGGTCAAGGCAGTTTTTTCTGCAACCCAATTTAGAAAAGTGGCTTGGTTGCCGAGATATAAGGGAAAAACTCGAAAAGAGCTTGTAGCCTAAGTCTTAGTTACTACAGCCAGATAGGCCAAAAAAAGAGCAAGAAGCTACTTTTATTAGTAAAAACATTTTCTTTGGTGGACAATTTTGCCGGGCCAAAGGCATGGTTTGGGTGATAGAAATTTAAAAAAAAATTTTGAGCAATTATGAGCCATAGCGGGAGACTTTACATCTATAAAAATTCTACTGACTATTTATAATTTATTTACACAAAGAAAAGGTCATTTGATCAAGCACAATCTCGGAAAGCCATGGCAGTTATGCCTAGGGAATGGCCCTGAAAAGAAGAGTTAGTTGATGTTTTTTGTTTGCCTATACCTGGTACGTTCGCACCACTTCGTTGTTCTTCAAGTCCCACATTCGCATAAGGCCATCGGAGGTGGCAGTGATCATGTAGCTGGAGTCATTAGTGAAAGCACAGTCCCACACCCACTTGTTTTTGTGTACTCCATAGGTGTTTAACTGAAAATGGCATTCATTCATCTATCCTACAACTCAAGACAAGTCAAACACCCACCAAATTGTGGTTAGTGACACTCCACATTTTGCAGCTCTCGTCGGCAGAAGTGGTGGCCACAGCCAGACCATCCGGTCTAAATCTGCACTTGACAGCAAAAGTGGCATGTGCCGCTATTTTCACACAAGGTCTCTGTGCCACTGCGCCACTCATTGGTGAGCTGCCTCCATAGTAGCCTCCCAAATAGGTGGATGGTCCTAGGCCCTGCCCCTCCAAATGCCCCACTCCTCGCGGCATAGCCAACACCATCGCCGCTTCGGAGACCTGAACAAAGACTTCTATTTTTTTCTAGGTTTTTGAAGAGCAGTTTAAGTATTAGGTTGGCGACTAAGTAATGGCAGCACCCCCAGAAAACATTCACTGCTCGCTTGTAAACATATTTTACGGTAAAATTATCTAACAGTCTCATAAATATTATGGTACTACTGTATTATGCCCCCCTCCCAAACGTAAATTTTTGTCTCTATTTTTATAGGTCCTATCCTGAAGAGATATAGGAGGATTTGCTGGTGTGCCTGTGAGGCTTAGCTTACCAATTCGGGGGCAGGTGGAGGTGCTGGAGCAATTGGTGGTAACAGGCTGCTCGACTCCGTCAGATTCTCCTTGTCCTCCAGTAGTCCCATGGGAATGCTCTAAAAAAGTGCTCATCAATTAAATAAATTAAAGCATACTTAACCTCAAATTCTTTATCTACAAAAGATATGTTTGGCAGGATATATACCACTAGGGTATATCTAGGGTACCACCCCCCCCCCCCCCCCCCAAAAAAAAAAATAATTAAGGTTTCCAAAAGTACCTAAGAACCATTTTTAAGTACAACTTAAACCAAAAAACAAACAAAAAGACTATTTTAAAGGGGTTGAGGGTTGTATTCGGAGGGAAAGGGAAAAGAATAGGGCCACTTTGTAAAAGGGCTACTTAACCATATTTTTTTGGGATGAAGGGCTGTAAGGAGTAAGTGACCACTCTGTAGGAAAAGAGAAGATCTTTATAAACAACCTACTTTTTGAAATCTATTTGGGAACCGAGGTGCACCAAAGGTCTTTTATTAACCGAATAATGCCCGTGTTTTTAATCACATGCAACCCTATTATTTGAAAGTATGTAATAACCGTACCAGAGAACCCCCAAGAGTTTGACACATCATGCCCGAATGGCTGACATTCCACAAGAATAGATGTCCTCTGTTGGTGACAGCAGCACACTGCCTGCCCGCCTTGTCTATGTCTACATGCAGGATGTGTTCGGCCAAATCCACTTCAGCGACCAGTGAGTCATCCCTGTCCGTTCTCAAGTCCCACACATACAACGCCCCAGCCGAGTCAGCCACTATAAGCTCCACTTGATTGGGATGGAGGGCGAGTGAATGGATGGGTGTGTTCACTTGAAAGATGCGTTGGCAATTAAGCTGAGTGGAGGAGGTTGACACCCGCATGTCCCAGATCTTGGCCATGCCGTCCTCACCACCTGTGTACATCCACTTGCCGTCTTCTTGAAAGCCCACAGCAGTTACGTTCTTCTGGTCGTGCACACTGAAGGTGTGTAGGCCATTGGCTGCTGGCTCTTTTAGACTGTACATTCGCAGGTTTTGCCAAGCACCTACAGCCAGCTGGGCTGCAAATTGTTGATTATATATGTAGTTAATTTATCTAGCTGTGTAGATGTTTTAGCAAGATAAAGATAGCCAACTCTGAGCAGTATTCAGGAACTTTCAAGGTTGTTGCCGAAGCTCGTTTGGCACCTGTACCTTACCCCGTAGGTACACCGTCTTTTAAATTTTACGCAGGTATCCTAAAAGCTATCCGACTTGCTAAAGTGTAGTAGTATCGCCGGACTTTCAAACCGTCAAAAGCTTGGCGTTATGGTAAGGCGTTTGATGAGTCTTTGAGCATAACTTACTGCCATCTGGGGTGATGCAAAGATTGTTAATTTGAGAGTCCTGCAAATTAGAGGAATACTACCGTAAATGTTTTAGTAAGGGCTCCCCCTCAATTCAAAATCGTGTTTTTGGCATTGTGTTTTTGACCCACTTTTTCTAGGTGTCTTTCAGGTAACTTACTACTTAAATTGTAGCTTATTGTCTTAGCTACAATTTGGGTGGTAAGCTGCCTGAGAGTCGTCTGGAAAAAGTGGGTCAAAAACACAATGCCAAAAACACGATTTTGAATTAGGGGGAGGGGGCTCTATTAGAACATTTACGGTAAGTAAGGAAGAGGTCTTCTATAGTGGTTGTTTCCACAAACAGAGTCTTACTTTGTACTGCAGAGCCAGCGTGTTCTTCTGAGTAGCTGTGTCCCAGAACCGAATGGTGCCGTCCATGGCTGCAGAGACAAGGATGGGTTGGTCGTACATCTCTTCCTATTTTCCACTATATTCTCCAGTCAAATGGCTAGTTTTGATAGAGTATTAATGGTTATTTACATACACTATTCATATCCAAGCGAACCGTAAAAAGTTTATTGCAAAAAATAACTTAAATAACACCAAAATGCAACAACAGAAGCGAGGAAAGAATCAAATAGAAAGAGAAGAAGATGCAGAACAAATGAATATACCTGGAAAAGTTAGGTTAAGAAGAAAGGCGATTACAAAGTTGCAGAGGAAGGCACACATCAACCATATTTTACACACCTTCCACAATAAGACATTCTCCAATCTTAGGGAAGAGCAAAGGTTGAACTTTTTTATAAGGCGTCCTCTCAAAAAGCAACAAAAATCAACTTTTTGTCTTTTTTTGTCTTGGGGGTTCTCGAATGTTTCGTTTCTAAGGTACGTGTGTGTGCGCATCTCAATTCCAAGTCACCAACCCTCCTGAGCTCGAAGGGGCTTGGGGCTTGGCGTTGAGATGCGCACACAGACTTACCCTAGAGATGAATCGACCCGATTCCACAATGGGGGGGGGGGGTAACTTGATCCCACCTGTTGTTTCAGCTTCTTCTAAGCATTTATAATACGCTAAAAACGATAAGAAAGCTATTTTCCACTCTTTTATTTATAAAAGATCGGTTTTTGGGAAAAAGACAATTTCTATAATTTGCCTTGGGGGACCAAGGTAAGCAACCTTATAGTAGTATATTGGTAGTTTTAAACCCTCGGAACTACACTTAGGCATACCACTAAACCTTAGGCATGATTTTTTTTTATATCCTGACCAATTGCTTTTATTTTTGCGTGTAGGAGAGTTGGTGCCAGAAGAAGATCACTATTTGCATATCCATTTAAGTGCACTTTTCTCAACCCCAAGCCTCTCAGCCCTCACAGAGAGGGCTTCAAGGGTTTAGAGATGCGGGGAGAAGAGACTTATATGCGAGATGAACCCGAGCAATGCTCTTGATCAAAAATGCATCTAAAAATATGATTTTCGTTGTTTTTAGGAGGACGCCTAATAAGGGAATCCGGCCAAAGCAAATTTCAGATATTTTGCATATTCTAAAAAAATGTATCGTATTTCCACATAAATAGCTTATTTTAGCTCTGGATTCTTTAAAATAGGACGACCACAAATGGAGCCCAAGGAATGTTGTAGTAAATGTGAAGGAGGAGAGTATGTATTGGTATCAACAGTCAAGGTTTAAAGCAACGAAAAAGAGCAAAGGCACAAACAAGAAAATTAATTGGCTGTAGTATGTTGTGCAATGCCTTTGTAAAACCATCCAAAATCATGTGTTTTCGATGTTTTAGCACCCTCAACGTACAGAAAGCATGTTTTTAGAGCGCAAACAATTATAAAAAAATAAGTAGAGACAAGGCATTGTTTTCTGCACATAGGCACATAATTAGTGGCAATCCACACCCGGTCAAGAGGCCTTTTGAAGAAAAAGAACTTCAGTTATTAAGTGATGCAACAGGAGGACTGTTTGCAAATGGACATAAAAGGGATAACTTTTATGGAGAGAAAGGGAAATAAATGCACCGGTCAAGTGGGCACACAGTTAGTCAGCCGAGAGGTGGGAATGGCGTTATTTGGAGGGGGGAGGGTTGTGTACTTGCTCTTCCACCCAATTAATACAATTGAAATAAGAAAAAGATCATGGGTCTACACAAAGCAGGCTGTTTCCTAGTTTTGTTTGGCTGCTCGGATCAACTTTTTGAGGGTGTGCACCCAGAGCACACACAGCTCTTCACTCTCCATCATCACCATCAACTCACGAGCCATGGTTGTGTCAAAGGAGTCTACAAGTTTACTTTTTAGAAATTAAAACAATACAACTAAAAATATCAGTGAAAACAAATAAAATTTAGTTTTATGCAAAATTTAAACCACAAAACCAACGAAATTGCAACTCTATTGGATTATACACCAACCAAAAGTACAGTAGAGAGTACGAAAGTGGGACAGGGGTGAAATTTTAATAAGGCTTGTGTTACGCGATAATTTATTGTGCCTCGATTATAGCTGGCACGACAATTTTGTAGCATTTTTATTGCTCTTTCAAATACTATAAGAGCCTCGGTAATAAGTGTTGAGAAATGGTCAGAGCCAAAAGCAAATCCAATAGGGTTGTCGAACACGCGAAATTTTAGGGTAGCTGAACCGAACCTATACCCTAAATTTTCGGGTACCCGAATCGATACCTGAAAGCCGAAAAAACCGGGGTTTGAGTCCCAATTACCCGAAAACGGGTACCCGAACCGACAACCCTGAAATCCGACCAAATAATGAAAACCGCTTTCAACATAGAGTAAACTTACACTTGCACTGAGGGAGTTCTCCCTTGTCTCTGTGTTCCAAGTGAAAGCGGAGATGACATCCTGAATGGCAACCATTATTTCCGAAAGAACAATGTTGTTGCAGCAAATTGACTAGCAGCAAAACATACGTTTACACTCCACTGCAGGCGGGGGTCGGAACATGTTGGAGAGCTGGCGCTGACACAAGTCGCAGGAAGCAGGCATATGGAAGGTCTGAACAATTCGATCAGTACAATCATTTAAAAATCTCACTCACCAATTCCACCAGCTCATGTTTGCGCCACAGTGCTCTGTCCATAGTTGTTAGAGAGATTCGCTCGCTGTCCAGCTCTATCATGGATTCGCGCCTACTGGGAGGTCCATTACACGAGGAAGATTCACTGTCGTACAGGATCTGGAAGATGAGAGGCAATTGCTTCTCCTCTGCTGATCGAATGTCGGCTGCAGTCACCCTTCTAGCATGGTGTAGCAACCTGCAACAGTCGCCTTCAATCACATTTTCTAGTTTTGATCAAATTTTAACCACATTACAGTCAAAACTCGATTTAACGCCCCGTTGGGATCAGCACTAGGGGGCCGTTAAATCGTGAAGGCCGTTAAATCGGAGGTCCGGATACTGATATTTTGTCTGGCGGCCAACCAAATTGAGCCCATTGGGGGCCGTAAAATCGAGGGGCCGTTAAATCGAGGATTGAGTGTATCTTTGTTAGAAACAGCTAAAATAATGATAAATGGGATGATTACCCTCAAAGTGGGTAACAACTTACATAGTGTTGATTTGAATGACAGGCACACTAGTTTGATGTCCATTTTGCAGCTTGTAGAAGAGCAACCAAGCACCACTTAAGTGAACTGCTACCCTGCTCCACTGGGTTATTTTGGTTCTTTTGTTAGCGGAAGGCAAGCGAATATAACCAAAACTGTCCAACTTCAGCTCAGCCAGTGATCTTTGAGGCTCTTGCATTTGCTGCTGCACCAAACAGCTCTGGGAGGCAGTCGCGGATTGAGGTATCGTTCCTGTGAAGAAGCAGCTCCTTGCATCCAGAGAGGCCAAGTCCACATCTGAGTCGTTGGGTCTTCTGTTCTTGACTTCCTAGAAGTTTAGAGAGGCTTAAAAAATGTGGCCAATTAGACTTCCACTTGCCTCCGCAAAAGCTCTCAATTCAGCCACCTCGTTCTCCAAGGCGATGCGAATAGATTGCTCTTCGTAGATTTGTTGTTGCTGAAATCATTGAAGAATTTTTTTTACCGTATTCTATCTAATATAGCGGCATGCCGCTCTATTTTAAAAAACGATTAGCTTGCCATAAAACTGTTGTCCTGCTGCATCTTCTCAATAGCTAAACGATGTTGAGCCCTCTCTTGATCCAACTCCAGTTCAGCTTTGAAAGCTTCTCTTTTCAATTCGTTCTTCTTCTTTCGACTATTGCTGCGATTCACCAGGGACTCATCTCCAATGCCTTTCATTTTGCCTACATACGCCAACTTTTGAACCACCTGAACTTTTCTCACATAAAAGACATAAAGGGGGTAAAATATAGGCTGAATAAAAATAACCTACAGCTTCTTTCAGTTTGATCTCCCGTTTACAGCGCTGTATTAATTGCTCCCTGTTGAGGTATTCCAGCTCAGTAGTCAGTGAATTGGACACTAAAGAAGCGGACGAAGCAGCACTACTCACCGAATTGTTCATGGGAGCTAGACCAATTGAGCCATGCGAGTGTTTCCTAACCTGGGACAAATCATCTTGCAGTTGCTTGACATGAGCTGCCAGCTCAGATTCTCGATGGGAAGCCTATGATAGCATTAAGTATAATTGTTCCCTGCTATACAAATCTGCTTACAGCATTGACCTCTTTCCTCTCCTTTTCAGCACGATGCAGGATTTGCCTAAGCTCAATGTCGAGAATAGCCTTTTCTTTTTGCAAGTCTAAGAAGTTGTCTTCCAAAAGTTTACGAGACCTTCTCTCTTGTTCCAGTTCTTGCCTCAGTTCATCCATTTGTTTTCTGAAAAAAGGAATGAAAATAATAGTTTATTTTGTCGGTTACTACCATGGATGTTACTGCTCAATATGGACCCTCCACATATATGGGTTATTTTTATGGTAAAAACCCAACCGCTCCAGGTACAACTCGCCTCGCCATACCTGCGAGATGAATTCGAGCAAGACTCCTGATCATAAATGCATTTAAATACTCTTTTTGCCCAGTTCCAGTAACCAAAACATGGTAGAATCCCCTCACATGAGGTAGTTTACCTTGGAGGTAGTTTACCTCACAAAGGAAAATTTTATGTACAGCTTACTCAAAAATTTGCTACATTGATAAGATTGGGGACTGCCAAAAAAAATCAAATCTTATTAATATCATCTGGGCACCTTAAACTACAGGAAACTCACTCAGAAATAGAGGCCCGCTGAAGTTTTCTGTCCTTGTCCATCATCTCCTCGTGTTTAGCCTGCAACTCCAGCTTGAAGACATTAGCCAGATGTTGTTCAATCTCTATTTGCTCTTTGAGCTCCTCCATACGATTGGAGTTGCTGTTTTCCTTGCCATTCCTCTGAAGAGCCTGCCTCAGTTCCAAATCCAATACTGCTTTCTCTCTCTGCAATGCTATGCAGTTCTCTTCAATGATTCTGCGGGATAGTCTCTCCTGATCTAGCTCCTTTTCGACATCTTCGATTTGTTTTCTGAATTAGTTGGCCGATTAGTTTTGTTGGTATTGACCCCACCCACCTATTTGTACTTTGCTCTACTTCTATCTGCTCATGCAGTTTGTTAAGTCGAAGAGCGTCTGAAGCCTCCTTCTCATGCCGTTGGATGGTCTGTTTGAGTTCTACATCTAGAACCGCTTTCTCCTTTTCTAATGCACTGATGCTTTGCTCCATCTGTCTTCGAAAAAGTCGCTCTTGTTCCAGCTCCCTTCTGGCTTCTTCCAGCATTTTGCTGCAAATTTGACATTTTCGCTAGTTAAGTGTCTAATATTGAGTGAATTCTCAGTTCAAAATATCCATTTTACTCAAGTGATTCTTAAAAAAGGTTAAATAGATATACCGTATTTAGATAGGATGAACAAAAAATGAGGTCTGTATTAAAGCATCTACAAAAATTCATTTTTTTGTGATTAAAAACTCAGAAACATATCCGACTTCCCAAGAAAAAATACCAACAAGCAAAAACTTTAACAGGCATTTCCCCAATGCGAAATTTCCCCAACAAATAAATGCCAAGCGGGAAAATTCCTTTTTTATATTCATAACCTAAATGTTGGTGTGTTGTGGTATCATGTTCTGTTTAATATATTATTTGTCTTGGCAAGAGTTAATCTTTTAAGTGTCAGACATAAACTTATCTGATGTGATTCAGTATTCGTTTAGTGTTCATTATGTATTCGTTAGTTGCTTATTTATACATGTTACTTGCGGCTCTATTAGAGAGAATACTCTATGCTATATGGTACAACTAAGCCTTAGGCTTAGGGTAGGCAAGAATAGGTTAGCTGAGACTCAGCGTACGCCCTGTTTTGCCTAGGTTTAGATGTTCACGTTAGTTGTATGCCTAAGTGTACTTCTTACTTCTGTCTTATTTGCAGATGTCAATCAATCTGCGCAACATTGTCGACCTAATTGTAAAGCACTACCGGCTTAAAGTAAATTTGATATAACGTCACCGTGTTGAATTTTTGGTAGAAACACTCTCGATATAACGTCACTCCTCGATATAACGTCACCTTGGGCCGGTTCCGAAGGGTGATGTTACCATCAAGAGTGGACTGTGTAAGTAAAATAGAGTCCAATTAAAAAGAGGCTAGAGAAATAACATAGTGTCACAAAAGTTTTTTAAGATGTCTTTATAATATACTGCAGTTGGTTGAACTTGTTGGTTTACTTGCATTGTAGAGTCGGATATTTCCCAAAATTTACCGAAGACAGCACTTACTCAGACAAGTTTGCCCTCTGCAGGCGAAATTCCTTGTCCGCCAACTCTTCATGTTTTGCCTGCAGCTCCAGTTTGTAGGTATTGGCCAACTGCTGCTCTGTCCTAATCTTCTCCTGTAGTTCATCTAACAAAGCTGTGTTGTCTACTGCAGTTGGTTGAACTTGTTGGTTTACTTGAGAAGGAGCTTGCACTGGCACCACGGCTTGTTGCACATTTTGAAAGAGTTGCTCCAAAGACTCATGCAGTTCAATGTCGTAAGTGAAGCCAATAAAGGGCAGCTGGTTGCCTTGGAAGGATTTAGGGATTTGGAAGTTTTCTGGTACACCTGCATGCTCGTCCACTGGAAAAAAATATTGAAAATCAATAATTTGAAATACCGTGGAAGACATATAATATTGCGAGTATGCAAATACTTAAAGTAACATGTGCGTTGAAGAGTAGAAATTTACCAAATTTGAAGGCGCGCGGCACGGTTTCTCTTTCGTCTATTAGTATACTCTTCCGTGGCGCTTCAAAATATTTTAAGAGTTTGTTGACTCTACTGCGATATACCTCCTCCCCAATAATTACAAGTGTGTTTTAACCCCTCTATACCAATTCTTATACACTAAAAACGATTTTGAAGTTAGTTTGAGCACATTTTCATATCATAAAATGTGTTTGAAAAATTGACCTAAATTTGACTTTTTGCCTTGGTCCCCCAAGGTAAACTAATTCTGAGATTGGTTCTACCCCCGGCGGGGGCGTAGAACGCTTGAAGGGTCAGAGATGCACGCACAAACTTACCTGCGAGATGAATTCGAGCCATACCTTTGACCATAAATGCATCTAATCTAAAGACTCCTTTTGCCCAGCTCCAGTAACCAAAACATGGTAGAATTCCCTAATATAAGGTTGCTTACCTTGGGGAAGCAAAGCAAAAGTCCAATTTTGGTAAAAAAAAAACAATTTTCTAAAGAAATCCATTTTCTGGTATGAGAATGTGCTAAAGCTAACTTTAAAAGTGTTTTGAGACTATAAGAATTGGTATAGAGTCAAAACACACTTTTGAAAAAAAAATATTGGGCGGGGAATAGCGCAGTAAAGGCAGTCTGTTCATAGACGAAAGAGAATTGCCCAGCACACTCAAATTTAAGCGATTTCCACTGTCTTCAACAACCAATTTTTTTGATGTGAAGTAGATGACAATTAAAATTAACATGTTTACCATGATCAAAATTGGTGGTGTCATCATCTCCTCTTAGTTCTGGCACAATTGGAGGAATAGCTGAACAAAATACTTAAAAATAGATCAACTTTTCAAACAGTAAAGTCCAACCATCGCGAATGGTATCAAAAGTCCAGTCGGGATTGCGGAAGAAAGGGTGTGCTTTGACTGTATCCGCCCCATCCCTACCCAGACGAACACTGGAGTCGGTCAAAAATTTACGTATGAGATCTTTGGAGTTGTCCGAGATCACCACATCGTCAGGAAAACGGAGTTGTTCATGGTTCATAATCCTGGAGTAGGTGGTCAAAAGGGAGTCGGCATAGAAGGGAGGGTCACCAAACAGCATCTAGAGAGCAAAAAACTCACAGTTAATTTGAATACATCCAGAAAGTTGCACCTCATATAGGAACACACCCACAGACCACCAATCCACTTCCCGACCGTAAGTTCCCTCATTTCCTTGTGAACTCAACACTTCTGGACTAAAATATCACAAAATTGGTCAGCATAATTTAAAAGACCATTGCCAAAAATGGAAATTATCAAGATTTGAATGCGGAAAGGACACTTCTCTTTTGTCTATCAACATACCGTCGAACCTTTCTATAAGATTCACGCTCAAAACTGACCTCAAGTGAACGCTATGGAGAGGCGAACGTTATAGGGAGTGAACGTTAAGAAGAAAGTTTTTTTTTTCTAAAAGATTGGCTGAACGTTATGAAGAATTTTTTCAAATATAAAAAAACATATTTAAACCGAAAAAAACTGAAGCAAAACAAAAAGTGTTAACACCAATTTTCTACTCACAGTCGACGCTCGATTTAACGGACGCTCAAAAAGTTTGATCCACACCTGAGTCCAAGCATGTTTTTACCTCAGTCTTCGACATCATTTGCTAATTTTGATATTGATGTCTCTAAGGCAAAGGATTATAGCGTCCCACTGTTTCATCAGAGAAGCCTTCAGCGCAACAATCGACTTGTGGGGTTTGGAGCACGCTTCCGATTGTAGGTAGAGCCACACGAAACAGTCCATCACAGTCAGATCGAGTGAGTCTGGCGGCCAGTCACTTTTGATAGCAGCATTTTCGCCCCAATGGGAATTCACCTTGATGAAGTTGAAACAATTTCCGGTACCAAAAATCCTTTCAAAAATGGGCACTTTTATTCAAAAATATTGAATATTTTGGAAAAAAACCATGGCCAACTGTCCTATGCCCACTAAAACTGCTAGAAAAAATACCTGATATAATCAGGAGTGCCAACTGCAGTAGAGCATATGACCATTCCATCCTGAAATATTAAGATCCAGGTTCAATAGCTGGAACAAACAGAGAATGAAGATTGCTCACAGCATTCATTTTGACACAAGTGCCAAAATCGGCCAACTTGATGTGTCCACTCTTGGAAATGAGCATATTGTCCGGTTTTACATCTCGATGAACATAACCAAAAGAGTGAATGGCGTCCAGAGCTAGCACCAGTTCAGCCACGTAGAATTGCGCAGTTTTCTCTAAAAAGCTGAAGTATAAGAGGACAAAAACAGCATCCAGCTGACCAGGCAGTTCATAGTTCATCATGAGATTGACCAGATCGCCACCCGGCATAAACTCCATGACCATGTAGAGAAAGCGTGTGTCTTGAAAGGCGTAGTGCAGCTGAACAATCCACTCCGAGTTGGCATGAGCCATAATGTTTCGTTCGTCCCAGAAAAAGGCAGAGTCAGATCGTCGGATCTGAAGAACATTAAATTGGACAACCTTTTTAAGTAAAAATGGTGGGGTTGTAGCTAAACTACAGTCCTGACTTGTTCGCAAATGCCTAAAATGATGTTTTCATGTCATTTTTAAAAATTTTTGACGTCTTTTCTATAATAAGTAACCCTGCTCTATTGAGCTACCCCGCTCTAATAAACCACTCCTTTTTTTTGGGAAAATACTTTAGCTATTTTTAGTCGAGTCAAGAATAATGTAGTGTAGCCGTAGATGTTAACTAGCCATTTCACTTTTGTCCAACAACTTCATGGCATACACTTGACTGGTTTGTCTGTGCCGCACTAGCTGCACTTCTCCAAATGCTCCTTTGCCAATCACTTTGATGAGATGGAAGTCGGCTGCTTTGATTCGATATCTGGACAGTCTTCGTATGAGCTGTTCGTCTTAATGTTTGGTAGAAACAAGTAATCTTGCAACAAAACTTGATCACCTACATTTCGAAAGGAAGATATCAATGTTTGGTATTCTCTTGACCACTGGGTAATTGCAATCATTAAGCAGAGCAACAACAGCATCCTGCAAAAAACAGAGCATAGAAAATTCGACTCTCGCGACAAGGGCACCCTCGGGGTAGGACCTAAGGTGCCCTTGTATAGAGAATGCCCTTATGACAAAGGTGATTTATCATTTTCAGGGCTCAACCTATTTGGATTTAGGAAAATTTTAGTCCTACACGACAAGTGGGTGCGTTTTTTGCCAAATTTAATGCCAAAGTTTTGCATCAAAATTTAAGAGAGGGTAAATTTAGAAAAACCTACGAGCAGTCCATCAATGTTAAGCACATGGCGTTTATCCAACAGCAAGTCGAGGAGCATCGACTTAGTTTCCTCTGCCTCTCCCATAGCTTCTCCCTAGACTTATATTCAAACTTCCATAAAAAAAAGGAAAAGTAATTGCAGCTACTGTGGAAAACATCGCAACATTCACAAGAGTACCAACAAAAATACATTACACTTTTGCTTTTATTTACATGGTGACCAAAGAGAGCAACAATACAAAAAAAGATGTGAACGGCGTAGGGGCGTCTGATGTCTTGGAAACACGACAGTTGGCCATGGTTTTTTCCCAAACTGTTTGATATTTTTGAATAAAAGTACCCGTTTTTAAAAGGTTTTTTTTTTAATTCTGAGGCCCCCCAGTAGTCAAAATGTCCTTAGAAATCCGAAGCTAAAAGCAGAATTGTCGAAGGTGGCTTGGTTCTGAGATACGGTTGCAAGTGAGGTGGTCGATGTTCCAACCGTCGATGACGGTTAATCGAGTTTAATTATCATAGGGGGGACTGACTTGGGGGTGCCGCATAACCGAGGTGCCGGATAAATGAAGTGCCGGATACCTGGAGATAAGTTTTCCTTCATTTCTTTGCCGGCCAACCAAATCAGGGTCAGTGCCGGATAACCGGGGGTGCCGGATAACTGGAGTGCCGGATGACCGAGGTTCAACTGTATTTACAAAATTTTATTCATAAGTATTCATTTTTGACTTTTTGCTGGTGTTCAGGGAAACGGTCATGGGTGCTTATCAAACCGGCTCCATAGTAAGTGTATTGCGAGTTGAGTATGTCACTATGGTAGTCCTTTTGGAATTTCCTTCGTTTTTGGTGAAGCTGAAAAACAATGAAAGCTCTAAAGTTAAATAGCGTGGCATTGGTTAAAAGGTTTGACTAGGCGGGTGATTGTCTGAATTATTTCCAACCAACATATTTTTTAAGCCATTTGATGAATTGACCAACTTTATTTTTATGCATAACTATCACCATCTATCTCTATGTATAACTATCCCCATCTATCTCTATGCATAACTATCCCCATCTATCTCTATGCATAACTATCATCATCTATCACTATGCATAACTATCCCCATCTATCTCTATGTATAACTATCCCCATCTATCTCTATGTATAACTATCACCATCTATCTCTATGTATAACTATCCCCATCTATCTCTATGTATAACTATCCCCATCTATCTCTATGTATAACTATCCCCATCTATCTCTATGTATAACTATCCCCATCTATCTCTATGTATAACTATCCCCATCTATCTCTATGTATAACTATCCCCATCTATCTCTATGTATAACTATCCCCATCTATCTCTATGTATAACTATCCCCATCTATCTCTATGTATAACTATCATCATCTATCACTATGCATAACTATCCCCATCT
>BBSZ01000129.1:0-13390 GCA_000981365.1 Subanguina moxae | reverse complement strand
AGCCGGATACCTCCTTACTTATTCTCACTCCCTTTTTCTTATTGGACAATGCAAAAGTATCCTGGAAATGTATTTTATGATCACCAGTATTTCTCGGATTCATCTCTAAGTTTCATCCTTCGAGGGCGCAGGGGGCTTGAGAGTTATGATGCGCACACACACGTACCTTAGAAACCAAACACTCGAGAACGCACTCTGAATGCATTAAAAATGATATGCATACCAGATTTTCTTTATGCGCTAGGTCTCAGTTAGCAAAACTATGTTCGAATAAGCCATAAAAAGTAAACAGATGGATACCAGGGTGATTTTGGGTAAATATTTACCTTGGTACCCTAAGGCAAAAGTCGATTTTTGGTGAATTTTTTTTTTTTCAAAATGGTCAACCGCGCCCTGAAAACACATTTTCTATATGTTAGCAGTGCTAAAATAAAAAAAAACATAATTGTGGGGCGTTTTGCTAGGACTTGAAATAACCCAGTTTAGCCGTCATTTACTCGTCAAGTGTTTGAAACATAATCATTTCAGTGGTTTTAGATGACCTCTACTAATTTATTTGAACCAGCATGTAGCAATGGATCTCTTCTTTCCAACGAGGTCTCAATTGACTCCATGTTGTTGGAAAAAGTTGGAGAAAAAGGCCTTTCAATAAAGTAAGAGGTATTCCCCTTTAAAGACTTTTTCTCAAACATTTTCTAGCAACATGGAGTCAATTGAGACCTTATCGGAATGAAAAGATCCAGTCCTACCTGCTGCTTAAAAAAATTAGCAGAGGTTATCATAAAACCACTAAGACGTAAAAGTTTAAAAAATTTGACGGGGTAAATGACTAATTAGACGGGGGATTTCAGTTTGAGCCATTTATTTTTAACAAGGTTAATCATTTAAAAAATGGTTGTAGCGCAGATGAAAATTTTGATGCCAGATTTCCTGTCAATTTTGTTGTGCAGCACACAGGCGATATTCTACAAGCACCACCGGGTATATGACGCAAAATTTTTCTTCAAACCACAAATTCTTATTTAAGCCATTGTAAAGAGCTCATGCAAAATAGACATTACGTGGTTGGCTCGTTCACCTTTTCTACTATACCTTCTTTTGTTTATGTTGCAGGTTTCCATTTGATGAACAAATTTGCCATTTAAAAGTAAGCTTTTTGGGAGATACAGTTACTTAAATATGGTTTTTGAACTTTTCCCCATGCTGTACTCTTTTGAACTTTTATTTTCCTACACTTCCTGGCATACAAATGGTCTCAGCAAAATGTCTAAGGAGAATTTCTAAAATTGCATCGGCTGTTGAGATGCAACCAGAAATGGGAGGAACGAGGCCAGTAACCGCTAAAAATTGAGCTCACACCTTGCTTCAGTCATATCATAACAGGCAAACCACCTTTTGAAATTTTGTTTCCAGATTCGGATTTCTGAGGTCTTTTTGCTTGTTAAGATCTCAAAAAATGTCTATGGAAAAGTTTAAAAATCATATCTACTGACTTCATATCCAAGTGGTTTTTGAACCCGAATAAGACCAAAGTTTGGTTGTGAAAGAGATATTTTTAGTATGGATCATGGACCTACACCGGTGTGAAAACAGTTGTTGATTGCCACAAACAACTACTAGTAAAAATTCAGGCAACAAACTGGACCTTTTTATTGACGACAAAGATTTGGACGGAGACAACCAGATGGATTTGTCATATTATGTAAAAAGTTGGATTTTTTCCTAAATCCCACAAAAGGTTTAGGTACAAAATGGAGAATGGGAATTAATTGGTGAGTCTGTTTCTTGAGATATGTGTTATTTTTAATTTTTTTCATTTTGCCCATTTGATTCTGGCGGTCTTGTGCTCATCCGTGAGGTTCGGACACTTCTTCATTCGCTCTTTGAGAAGGTTTAAATTTTCTCGGATGGCTCTTCAGACAGTGTTTTTAATAAAATCAAGCTCCATTTTGCACCCAACTCAGCGACAACCGCTTGCCGTTTAGGTTGCAGCTGCCTGAGTTCGACGTTTTGTGCGAAGAGTCAGCTTCTTAGTTCGAAACATGGGCGCTATCTGGGGAGTTTTTCTGAAGTCTATCAAGGTGAGTGATGTAGTGGGCGATTCGATAGTCAAAGCCTGCTGTGCTCTTCACAACTCTTTTATTGACAAAGGGTCTCTCAGTGCAGGTGCAATAATGGACGCAGGGCTGGGAAATAAATTGAATGGATTGTGGCGAAGTGAAGCGGTGAATTTTTTCCGATCTCTATAGCCGACGAAAATGAGAATACGTGTTTCGAACAGAAGCCGAGTGAAGACCAAAGAAATTCGTTAGAATCTGGTCAAGTATTCTAATCAAGAAAGTGCTGTAGAGTGGCAAGAGAGAATGATCGGAAAATTTCTATTTGTTGGCAATTGTTGTCGTCAAGGTTTTGAATAAAACGATTTGAATGAAACATAGGTAGAATAATTGCTGCTGCTATCTATGTCAGTTTCGCGCTGCAGACAATCTGTGGCTGTGACGTTCAGCAGCAGCGACTGTCGCTGTCCATTGTAGACACCTCTTATAGCTACAGCCTAACGCCACATCCAAATATTACCATTATAGACTAGCCTTTAAAACTTAAAAAAACCATATCCCAGAGTCATATCTATGTGATCTTCAAATTTTTTATTGTGCAGCGACTCCTGCACGGAGAATAAGTTCCACTTTTGGAAATGAGTCCTATGTGGAGTTGTACTTCTACCTGCACATCCAAAGGAAAACTATTTATTATGGCATGAACTGGATTGTGAGTTGACAACTTTTCTGCCTAGGAAATTAAACTGATTATAGATTCCAAGCATTCTCTTTCTTCTCAGCAACGTTCTTGGTTTCACCATGCCTTCAGAGTGTGGAGAAAAGATCACATTGCGTGGGATTTTTTTTTGTTTTTAACACATTCTTGACAAAAAAAAAATCGGCCATAGTAAACATATGGGATATTTTTCATCTTGCTCGCCATCATGGCGACGCCATGTTCTCTTTTTATAAATTCTGTTTTTGTAAATAATTTTTGCAATTTTTATACAATTGCATAATAATTGCAATACTGCTGAAGGTAATGCTTTCAAATAAGCTAGCGTACGATACGGAGGAAGTTGAGCTGGAGGTTATCCGACTAAAGCATTTTTTTGAGCACATGGTAGAGGAAGTGATTGATTTTCTACCAAATACGAAGCTGCTGAAGAACACAATGCGACGAGTGCGGCACAGGAATGAGTTTTTACTTTATTGTGCAATTACATAAATTGCGAAAATTGTTTAAAAGGTTGCGGGTCGGACAAAATCGGGTCGCCAAAATCGGGTCAGACAAAATCGGGCCAAAACATTCATCCGGGCTTTTGGAATCGCAGGAAGGTGGTATTTTTCATCTTGCTCGCCATCATGGCGACGGTAGTCTTTATTCTCAGTCATATTTTATTTATTTTTCCTAAAGCTTTGTTTTCTCTTTTCTGTTCACGGCTAACATGCGCTGGCCAACCCCAAGCCTAAGGCTTAGTTGCAAAACTCTCTCCATACACCAAACGAACCAAGTGGATTTCCACTTGGTGTGAAATTTTTTTTCTTACTTTTAGGCACTTAAATTATTTTTCCTGTATTAATTCTTAAGCTTAAAGAAGGTTTGACAAGGGTGGATTGCCGTTTTATAGACTTTTTTTCGACTTTTCCAAAAAATTAAAAAACACTACGTAAGACGGTATTTTAACTCTGTCAAATCTTCTTTAGAATACCCTAATTAATACAAAAAACAATAATTTGAGAGCCTGAAAGTAAGAAAAAAAATTGCACACCAAGTGGACATCCATGTGGTTCGTTTGGTGCATGGAGAAAAACCTAAACTTGTGAAGGTTCTTTTCAACACAAACTGAGCAGGGAAAATAAATTTTGAAAAACCACGGCCAAAAAAATCATAGCGCTACGAAAAAACGGCCATAACGAAATCATGAGATGAAACGTGTTCACACACCTGCGGCTTTCCCTTGTTTACAATCATGAAACTAAAGTCTCAAAAAATAGGTGAATCACTCTATAACAATAGACTAGTGACTATGATCGGCAAGATTGAACACGGGAAGCTGACTTAAAATAGTAGAATGAACATATTAATTGTATGGGCTGGCCCGATTTTGTCTGACCCGATTTTGTCCCACCCGATTTTGGCGACCCGCAATTTACCGTGTACCGTTTAAAAAACATCATTTACAAAAGATGAACAAAAGGTACCAGGGCAAAAAAACATTTCGTATGTATACTGCCATGTGTTCCGAACTTTCGGAATCAAAACTTGATTTTCTCCTCAGTGCCTAAATTGAAACATTATGTTTTTAGCACCATGAAAGCCCCTGCTAATTCTCTTCTTTCGATTGGTATATTGATTCTTTTTTCCCATCAATAAAATTTATGTTTTAGAACAGCCAAGCTAAGAGCAAGTGTCGTGCGTCTTTGGCAAGAGATAAAAAAAAGTTGCTAATATTTCTCGCATTATGAACGTTCCACAATCAGCCGTTTTAAAAGCTATCAAGAATTTTTGTGAAATTGGCAGCAGCGAAGACAGAAAAAGTTGTGCGCGGCCTTCTACAGCAACAACTCCAGCTAACGTCCAGAAGATTAAGCTGAAGACATGCTACTGCAAGGTCACTAAAAAGGGTACACCATTGAAAATTTCCCAAAACGACTTCGTAAATGCAGCTGGTGGTGAAAATATTGAGCGAATGGAAAAAAAGTTTACATAACAATCAAAAGAAGAGAAATATGGCTTTCAAATGGTACTAAACTGCAATGTTTCAATTCAAGTATTGAGGATGAAATCAATTTTTAATTTCTGAACTTTTGGGACACACAGTAGGGCCAAAAATTCTTATTTTTAGAGACTACCAATTTACTTTCGGTCACTGTGTTCCTGGGGATGGTGGCAGATGTAAGTGTTTGCAAGGGCTTCAGGATAACTGCGTGTTATCAAATATGAATTAGAAGTTTAAAATCTTTGAAAAATGGCTAAAAAAGTTTGGTCCCTCTGCACCCATATGAAAACTTTTATATCGAGACTTGCGCAAAAAATGCTAGAAAAGGAAATTTCGACGCAAAAAACCGCTGGAAAGGAAAAACTAGGAAACAGCTGGAACACTGGTTACCATGTGAACAATAATTGACCTCTAAATTCCTACAAAAGCTGCAATAAATCATTTGGCACTACCACAGCCACTTTTTAGGTGACACCACCCACATCCACTTCTGTGCCTATCATTGGTATAGTCTTTTTTCCTCTCAACCACATCTTTTATATATTTCAACAGACAAAAATTCAGCCGCGTTTTTCTCAATCTCAATGATAATTCTTGGTTGGCTTAATAATTTTCATTTTCGATTATCCCAAAAGCTCCCTTCTCCCAGGTTCTTCCATCATCTTCACATTGCTCATCATCAACGTGCATTTCCGATCGCCCAGAACACACAAAATGTCGCCGTGGGTGAGAACCGCCTTTTTGGAGTGGTTGCCCTGGCTGTTGCTAATGAACCGACCGGGAAAACAGTTCAAGAAACCCAAAAAACAAAGCACCACCACTAGATCTTGTGACACATACTCTCTGAGCAGGAGGGAGAGGTCAACTTTAAAACGAGTATAAATATATTCTTTTAAACTTGTCTCTAAAGTTTGATGCACTTGCAGCGAGAAAAAGGAGCTTTAAGTCGACAAAGTGATTCGGAAGCCAGTCGAATGGGTCGAGTGGACAGTGTCAACTCCACCATCTTTGGGCCGACAAAAATTGGACAGAGGCAGTTTGCAATGGATCCCGAGAAACAGACTCTCTTGATGGAGGCAACTGCTGCCGTTCGACAACAGAGAATTGATGGTGGGACATTTCAGGATTTGGGAACAGTACAAGACATGACTTTAGACTGCAGTCTATTAATCTTTTTAGATTATTTCAAATTTTGTTTGGCGCCAATTTAAATTTTCAAAAATTGTCATTATATACAGGGCGAACGAATTCTTTTTTAATTTTGCCAAAAAAGTAAATTAAATTGACTTTTCAATGTCAGGATTCTTGACTCAGAGCTTATGAAACAGCCCAATAATTCAAAAACTCATATGGTTAATCTTTTTTAAGAAAAACTTGAAAACACCCAGTTCTGCTCAGATGCCCCCACTGTAGAGCTTCTGCGCAACACTCTAAACGAGCTCAGCGACTACCTTCAGCTCAGCCAAACCAAGATGGACGAGGAAGAGGAGGAGGAAGAGGCCAAGGCAGGTTGGACTCTCACTTTCACTTTAATTATGGTTTTCCCTAACTTTTTTTCATTTTTAGATTGGCGTTTCATGGCAATGGCTCTGGACAGAGCATGTCTTTTCTTTTACGCCTTTTTGAGCGCCATTCTGCCCGTCTGGTTCTGGGGTGCTTATAAAACATGAGGCAAATGGATTCAATTGCGCACACACACACGCTCTAGATAAAAAGCACTTCCCCAGTGGGGATCAACCCATGACCACTTTCGCTGGCCTCTGTCGCGGTTAAAATGTTTGTGAGTTCAATTCCCACTGAAAGAAATGTTTTTGTCTAGACCTTATACTGCGTTGTTGTTTTTGGATAAATTAGTAGTTATTAGCAGGAATGTACAAAGAAAATTTATTGATGCAATTCTATTCCTACATGAAACCAAAAACATTCAACAGTTCCAATGCCAGATATATTTTTGCGATTCCAAAAGTCTTTTGGTCGGGCTTTTACATACAGTCTACTATCGATTTAACGACCTCTTGATTTAATGACCTCCTGAAGCCAATTTGGTTGGTTATCTTTAAATTAATTTTAGTAACATCTCATGAGCACTCCAGAGAAGAGGCGAGTGATCAATCTGGAAGTGAAGAAGGTAAAAGTATTTGAGTAAGAGTATATGTCTGGCTGAAATAGTATGGATAGTAAAAAAATAGTATGGTTATAATCTAAGCTACATTTTGGTATATAACATGCCCAGAAGACACCAGCAGAACATAGGTCAAAAACACAATGCTACAAAAATATTCTTTGGTAAATAACCGCAGAAAATTATGCACCAACCCAAGCATAAAAATTTCTTTTTAAATAGGGAAAACATATCTCTTATCGATTTAGTGTATTATAAATTATAATTTATAATTCATAAGGAGGCCGATTTCAAAAAACAATCGGTTGAGGGGAGGGTGTAGGCTCCGGCATTGCCAAATCCTTAAAAGGATATTAGCATCGCACCGAATGGGCATCGGCCAAATTAGATACGCGCAGAACACTACTCTTTCGCCCATAATTAAACTCTTTTGTGGCTTTCAAAAAATATTTGAAGCACTACAAAAGAGTATAGTGAAAGACGAAAAGGAAAGTGTCTCACGCCAATTTACATTTGATTTATTTGATTGAACAAATGTCATTTTCATCAAATGATGCTTTATCAAATCTCCAATTTATCAGTTATAAGAGTAAAGAGCCGAGCCGGAGCCCTGAGTTAAGTCCGTATTTTTATTTTTCACAATCAATCTCATTTTGAGTGGATTTACACACTTGATTACTGTCATCAGCACATATAGTTGTTGCCTTACCCTGTTTGATCAGCTCAAGCAGGTTCGCTTTGCCTGGATAGAACCAAATAACAAAAGTTGAAATTTGTTTTGGAGAGCGACTATCAATTTTGATCACATGTTCACAGCACTAAATAACTGTACTGTTAGGAGTGGATAAATTTTGGAAAAACAACTTGGCTACAGTTTACCTTTCCAATTTCTGAAATTACTCCACAACTGGTTCTGAAAGTCAGCTCAAATTTGCCCACTGTTGGTTCTTTTGTCAACTCACTGACAATATTCACTTCGTTCTTGTTTTTTCGCCCGATTTTGAAAATTTTGAGGCATTCACCTCCTAAAACAGAAAGAGGAAGGCATTTTCAGTAAAAATTAATTTTTAAACGGTTTAGCTAAGAAACTGAAAATTTGCATTTACATACCCTTTTTAACATGTAGATACCCTAAACTTTTATATTTTTGTTTCTCATCTCAATTTTTAGATTGATTTTGTATATCAGAGAACAAGCTTTTAATAAACAAAATAGAATAATGATATAAAGGCTTAGGTTGACGCATAAACGCACCCCTTATCAAAATTATTTCTTTAAAAATAGTTAAAAATATAGGGTTATATCAAACATTACACAATACATGGTATGCTTCAATTACCAGTAACTGGTTGATTTCCACAACTGAGCTGTCCTTGGATTTGTAAAGAATAGTAGCTGTTCTGGGCACAAGTCATGATTGTCAACGAAAATAAAAATAAATTTGTTGTAAATAACGGATTGTAGATCATTGTAGATTAATTCAATTGAATTTTTAAAAAAGTACCTAAAATCTATTTAAATTTTAACAAAAAAATAGTTGTACGACTACGATAAAAAATGTAGAAATAGATGAAAATATAGCAAGAATAATAGGCAATTTAATAATGCAATGGTTTGTTATTTCAAAAGATGCAATTGTTTGTGGAAAGCGAGCGTTTAAAGAGGCCACCACAGCAGAATTAATGCTTTTACTTAGACCTTCAAGGACATTGAAGGAGTTTAAAGCAAAAGAATTTTTAATTTTTCAAACAAAAAGGAGAACCAAGCTGATTTTTTTTTATTTTAAAAGTAGTAACTCTTTCCATATCGCCTACTAAAATTTTTGTCCACTACTTTTGGTTTAATTAGCAAGAAAACACTTCCAACGCTGGTAGAGAAAGAAAAAGAATGAAAGATGATCAGAAAAAAATCAGGTAGAATCGAAGTTAAAGATGGTTTTGGGAAATGTTCTATAAACTCTTCAATAGAAGTGCACTGTACTTAGTACCAGTGATGGCAATTTAAATCAAAGATTCAAATTGAATTTGAATCTTTGGTAATTATTTACTTTTCAAATAAAATTGATTCAAATTATGCTCAAATTAATTTAGGCAAAATTTTGAATCAATGTAACTTGAATCACTGCATTTGAACTGCTGATTCAAATTTATTTCGACCTTTTCAATTTGAAAATAATTTGAATCGTCCTTTTTTTGACCCCTGATTCAAATCTTCAAATTGATTCGAATTGCCATCACTTCTTAGTACAGGCGAACTTCGATAACACGTTACCTCAAAGAGTTCGATCCACAACTGAGTCCGGTAATTTTTTTACCTCAATTTTTGATAGGGCTGATCGCTTAACTAATCGCGGCTATGCGACTGCGGCTATTTTAGAAAGTGGATTACGGTTAGTCGCGTGGCTAAGCGGCTTTTTTTTAATTGAATTACTAACTTGTTATTGTACCTTGGTCCCTTAAGGCAAAACATAATTTTTTTTTATCAATTTTAGAGTGTTTAAAATACTTAGAAAGAGTAGTTTTTTTGTTTTCTTATTAATCTTCTGCATGCTTATTTCGCAGAACAGCCCATATTAAAGTTGAAAAGCAAAAGGTAGCGAATGTTATTTACATCTATCATGCTATTCATCTGAAAATATGGTTGTAATTTACTTCTTTGAGGTTGTATCTCCAAATCATCTACAGTCGAACTTCGATAACACGTCGCCCCTTTTTGAAAAATGGGTGTCGTGTTATCAAAGTTTGGCTTTATTAACGGCAATAGTGCTGGCTTTTTTAAAAATGACTGGCAAATTCAAAATCCTTGTGATTTTTTTGTTTTAGAGAAATTAATATCAAAATTGGCAAAAAATGTCAAAAGATGTTCCAACTGAACGCGGCTGCGGCTGGCCGCGATCAGTTGGGAAAAAACAATAAAAGCTGAAACAGATTGTTTTGTCGATTGAACGTGTTGAATTTTCGTTAGTAAAGCTGTTCTGAAATTTGCGGGCAGCATATAACATTTATTCTGTGCTTATTTCCACATTAAAATTTTTGATTGTTTGTTCACCAGCATACTGATCTCTTAGTCCTTGAAAATAAACAGCTTCAGCCAGAAGGAAGTCCTTCAAATGGCGGGGATCCAACTGTTCTATAGCGTCTGCATCAAATTTTACTTTGGTGGATCCAACCGGCTCATTCTCCTGAAAATAATAGAAACAAAGCATAAGTATTTTTAATAAGTTTTTGTAGTTTACCAGATCGTGGTACAAATCTAGGTAAGGATGGGTCAACGCATCTGCTGCAGTGCACCTCTTCCAAGGAGCCACTTGCATCATCTTAACAGAAAAAATATTTTAAACAAAAAAGGTTGTTCAAAAAGTAGTGTGGTGTCTTTGAAATTTCAAAATTGCCTCCTACGAGCTGAAAAAGTTTTCAAAGAACTTTTCTATCACTTTTTTGATAAAAACTTTTCAAAAAGGGTAGAATCGGGGGTTCGACTCCCGCCTCGCGTAACAACATTTTTTTGTTCATCTTTTTTTATGTTTTGGGCTCGACAATTACTACTTAGCCAATAAGTTCAAAAGTTCTTTATTCATCCACCACAATAATGATTACCCTCAAAAAAATGCTAGAAACACATACTTTTCGCAATGCGCACATCAAATAAAGGAATCCCCATGACAATTTTCTTGACTGCAGACATCCGCCATTTTCTCATCAAAAGGATTCCACTCCAAAGAAACAAGTTCATATTCAGGCTCAGCGTCGGCGTAGTCATGAGAAGTTGAATCAGCTCTGCAGTATTTCCTTCTCTCGTTTCGTCGCATATGAAGATGGAGTGCGCCGGTAGTGCTTCACAAGTAGGTCGACAATGTTGCGCGGATTGATTGAGATCTGCAAATAAGACAGAAGTAAGAAGCAGCTTTATCAAAATGAAAATAAACAAAAAAATGTTGTTTCGCGAGGCGGGAGTCGAACCCTCGACCCAGCAAAAAGGGGCCGCGACGCTACCACTACATCACCGACACCCCCAGTGTGATATAATCAATTCCATTATGTATTAAAAGCAGTCGAGACGTTTTGCCGAAGATATACGAGGCTGCCAAGACAAGAATTCGAGTTTTGCTCCAGGATTGTAAATACCTTTCTTTTGCCTCAGATGTCTGGTCGGGACCAGCCGAAAGCTTTATAAGGTATAAATTATCTACTCCTTCTGATTTAATTTCATCAAAAAACTAATTTAGCTTGACAGCTTATGGAATCGATTATGAGTAGAATGGCCATGAATTCGTCTTATGTGTTCAGCCATTTACGGGAAGTCACACTGCTGCTGCAATCTATTGTCAACCAAATGTTGGTCTCGTGGGACATTCCAAAGTCAAAGCGTTATGTCTTTTTGCGCGATGAAGGTTCCAATATGAAAAAGGCATTATTAAATGTTCTTTAGACTTAGATCAATTTTGTTGTCTGTTTTTTATTTAGGCTTTTTAGGATGGTGGTTTTTTACATGCTGATTTTGGAGCATATAAGCTGAATCTCGTGGTTTAAAACTCAATATTCTATTCGCAGAACGTCAAACAATTACTTGAGAAGTGCATTTTAAACACTCTAATCTTGCTAAAGACAGATTGAAGGATGAACAAGTTTCTGCTGGATTGCCAACAAACAAACTGATATAGGCAATAAATTTTCTACTTGAGGCGTTTTTTTTATCCCTTCTCTGAGTTTGTATAGTGTTATTATAGGATTTCGTCACTCGATGGAATTAGTCATTCTAAATGCAAAATTAATTTTAAATTAATTGGGAAAAAGCCGCATAGCCGCGCGGCTAACCGCAATCCACTCTCTATAGCCGCAGCCGCACCTGATCTTGAGTAAAAAGCCGCAGGTGCATAGCCGCAAATAACTAAACAATCAGCCCTAAACAGGAGGAACCAAGTTGTTTTTGAAAATTTCAAAAAGTACAACACTTTCTGAATAGCCTAATATCACAGCCAACTTTATTAATCAAGTCAGCAGCCTTGAGAGTAGCCCTGGGCAGAATAGTGGTCCAGGGAAGAGAAGGCCTTGCTCCACACTTTTCTATCCAGGCTTTGACCAGCTCGGAACTTATCCTCTGCATCACCTAACAAATTACTGTTTAAATTGTTGAAATTGCAGATACTCACTTCAACATCAGGTGATCCCAAATAACAAACAATCATTTTGATTTGCATAGCTGCATCTCGACCTTCAAAACGATAAAAGGCATAAAAAATTTAAACCGCAGGCAAGTTTTTACCAGGAAATAGCTGTCGACGCATAATCATCTCTGCAAAAATACACCCTGCTGACCACATATCAACTCTAAAATATATAAATAAAAGAAGACCAACTACAGTCACCAAAACTAATAAAAGCCCCAAACTAGGGAGTCGGTTGCCGGTTATTATGTATGAAAAGTAGAAGAAAAACAAATAAAAGTTTTTTGGTATTAAACGCGCTATCGGGCGTCTGACTGTATTTAGACCGCTCCGCAGCTGTTTATTCTCCAAAAGTAAAATAACTGTTTTTCTTTGCTTTTTTATGGTCCAGCTAAGCTAACTAGACCCAGATATGGTAGGAACCAGCTTAGCTAATCTGAAAGCAGAATTTCGAAAAATTGCTTGGTTAACGAGATATGGCAGCAAGTTAGGCAGTCACTGTTTCAAAATGTCGGTATGCCAACTTTTGATGGTATCTCACAAGGAAACCACGTCAAACCTCTGAGCCCTTTTCCACTTCTGTCAATTCCAACGTGTAGCCCATGCCCAAGTGTGCAGGCAAACTGCTGTTAGATTTTGCTATGGGCCATAAAACACCGAGATGTGGTCCCCTGAAGTTTCCTAAAAAAACAACCTTTTACAACCCCACTATATAACCTGACAGTTGTCTTTTTAGTATACTTCAGGGGACCACATCTCGGTGTTTTATGGCCCATAACAAAATCTAACAGCAGTTTGCCTGCACACTTGGACACGGGCTACACGTTGGAATTGACAGAAGTGGAAAAGGGTACGGAGCAGGGACGGAGCCGATTTCTGATTTCTGGTTCTGATTTTCTGGTTTTCTGACTTTTTTGACGTTCTGATTTCTGTTTCTGGTTTTTTTGAAAAAAATCGGCTGCATGGCATTTTTTGCAGAATATCAGCTTTTGTTCAAGCAACCTTTTTTTATCCGTAAATACACTTCTGTTACAGTCAGTTTTGCACCAGCTTTGTAGTATTCTATTCGTATCACATTTGGCCTTAAAAATTTTTTCTTTAAGATGAAGCGAAAGGCAGTTGGTTGCAGTGTTTTCATAATTGACATGACATCTGACACTGACACTGACTAACTGACATCACACTGACATTGACACTGACACTGACATTTGGTGTCACTGTCAGTGTCATTTTAAATGTCATGTCAGTGTCAGTGTCATTTTAGATGTCAGTGTCATTTTAGATGTCAGTGTCATTTTAAATGTCAGTTTCCTCGTTTTTTTAAAGTTTTTTAAGTTTTTTT
>BBSZ01000128.1:0-29177 GCA_000981365.1 Subanguina moxae | reverse complement strand
GGCCCAAAATGATCACGGGATCATATCAAACTCAAAAGTGGACAGACACACACACACGACCCAAATACTATATAAAGATTAAGGCCGAAGCGGCGCTATGTATAGGCTTTATTTCAGTCCAACCATATAGATTTTATAGGTACCGCTCACGCTCAACCAGCTTAAAATTAAGCATCATTCTTGCATCTTTTATAAAGTTATATGCATATCACAATCGCGCCTGTTTTGTTAAATTATCAACCCTACAGAGTCTATTAATCTAATTTATTCTACATTACACTAATCCTTCACAGTTGAAGCCGCGAATGGTACACCAAAGGGTCTTGAACTTGTTTTTATTTCTTTTGCCGCGTCCATATTCTTTTGAGCATCAAATGCAAATAGAGGCGGAGAACGCAAAGGTAATCTGAAAACAAGAAAATATTTTTTTTGTTAACGCGCTAAAGATATTCCTAATTGACTTACACAGGATCGCTAATATCGCCAAGTTCTTCGTCGAAATCTGCCATAAAGTTTCTTTGCATGGCATAAAAGGCGCCCACAATTTCAAACTCTAAAAATATACTTTTAAAACAGAAAAGGACACATATATGGACGGAACATACCCGAAAGACGACTAATACCTAAGTCGGCCAAAGTATGTGCTCCAGTCAAGACATCAGACACAGCTTCCTAAAAACTAATTAGCAAGTGAATTCAGAACATTTTATCTCTTCACATCGAAAATTTCCGTTCAAAACAAATAAACCCACCGCCAACTCAACGTACTCTAAACTAATCGGTGTTTTCTCACACCAGATTTTGCCTCGCAAATCTGAAACAGATTTGGAAGATAATCCACGAAAATAATCCAAACGAAAGAAACTAACGGCAATATCTCGACCAGAACCAAAACCAAGGATCCATAAAGCTTTTTCCTACAAGGGTAGAATTATTGAAGGGACAGGAATAATAAAGAAAGCGTTTTACGATGGTAAAAACGATTCAACTTCGGAACAATACGGGCTTTTGCATACATGAAGTCCACCAACTAAATTTGAAAAGCAAAAACAGCCAAATCTCAAATCTCTTAAAACTGTAACGAAGAACCCAGACTGAAGCAAAAAATACCTCAGCAAGCCTGTAGCAATGAGGGCCAACGAACTCATATCTAAAGACTGGTATAAAAAGTCGCAAACCATAAATATTTTTATGATACTGGAAAAAGATTGGGTGGGATACAAACAGTTAAACAAATTTTCAAATTCGCCTTTTTTGTCTCTTGTCTCTCCATTATTTCCAAGAGGTCGCTTAATGTCTTTAGGAGGTAAAAAATGAGCCAACATGAGCTGAAGCCTACAAAAAAAAAACACGAATTTGAAATTCCGTTTAGCCCGATTTCTCCCCATAACCGCTTCTTTACACGTTACGTTTTTCCCGCTGCATCAGGATCTGAAACAGTCTTTATAAGACCTTGAGCAACATCGCTCACCTTAAAACAACAGCATTATCGACAAGAAAGAATGCAAGAAACATACGAAGATAGGCATTTTGTAGGTCTGTTCTCCGCCCTTGTACACATAGACGCCATCGAAAGGATTTTTTCGATAACGTGAGACCAGACTAAATAAATTGATGTGTTTCTCACAAAAAGATATTACATGCGTTAAAGTACTACCCATAGATAAATGAATCGTATTCTCCGTACATGCAAGCAGGGCGAATGATAGTGGCTGCAAGAAAAAAATTAGTTCAACCATCTTTGCTGCTAAAAAACATACCTGACGGGAATTCTTCACGAACAGCGATCTCGCCCAAACCTTTTGACTGCAGAAAAGTTGCCTGTAACAACCATAACCGTCAAAGTTTTAATAAGCGTAACAGTATTCATTTATCTATGCGAGAAGTGCGTCAAGAAAAATCGCAAAAACATCTAACCTTCTTGTAAAACTTCGGTTTGTAGTCCTAAAAATTTTTTGTTTGCACACAAAAAGCAGACAGTACACTAATGAACGATATAAAAATTACTGGATTAGCGTTCAATGCGCTGACATGCACAAGATGGTTTACTCCCATATCCTAAAAGGAAACGGTAAAACGGAAAGCGCAAGACACAAAACACCCTGCAAACTTTAGCGATCATGCGTGCACCATTCACATTAGTATCGTGAATAGAAAAGTTCCTAAAATATTTTCCAAGTAAAATCATTTAAGATGGCAAGCTAGTTTACTGCCTACTTAGTATTAAGTGTTGTCCCAACCATATTGATGACCACATTGCTGTATTTTACAGCTCTGCGAATTGTGTCTTCATCCCTGAGATCGAATGGAAAGAACAGGATTTGACCCAAATCACCAACAACTTTCAGTTCCTTAACGTAGTACGGCTCGCATCTAAATTGCTCTTCATAAACTAATTTTAGCAAACAAAAAATCAGATTAAACCTATAAGGGATGATGAGCTAAAAGCTGGTTACGCTGGTAACACGGGAGAAGGCAATAAAACAAAAATTTTACCTGACTTCCATGCTTGGCCAAGCGATTGACAACAGCAGAGCTAAAAAATTTGGAAAAATAAATTAAATTGTTTCTTTCAATTTTAAGTACCCTAGGAAGCCGGTTGCACCAAAAACCGTGACTAAAATAAAGAAGAAGGAGATAAAAATTTGCCAGAATAATCATACCAACGTTTCCAGAAAAGCTAGAACGACCTGCAACATAAGATCCATTACTAAACAGCAAAACAAAACGCAAAAATGTCTAAAATTACCTCCAGCACCTCGACGAAACTGAGCAGAATTACTGGAGCTAACCTAAAAGTGGACGTGCAACATTTTCTCCGAATACATATCGGAAAAACCTAACCCTGGGCGCAGGAATTTTGTCAGTGGGATCCACCGGAACATTATCAGTTGCATAGCCAGAAATCATCGTAAAATTGAGAGAGTTTTGACACCCTATGTTTCCCAAGCGCAGCACACATCTCGAAAAGGGGATCATGGCTAAAAAAATCTTGTCGTCGGAAATATTGATTGTCATAATAAAACAGAAGAATTGCGTCGACAACACGCCTGATCAATATAGATTGCAAGTGGCAGTTTGCAACTTATCGATTTTTCAATTCCTTGAGCTTTAAAAGAAACTTTGGTCAGATGCTAATGCTAGAAAAAACGATTAAGCACTGCAAATATTTTAAGACAGATAATGCCTGACTAAGATTTGACAAATTTTGTGTAGATCCACTAAAACAGGTTAAGCCAACTTGCATATTTTCTGAACAAATTCAAAAGTGAGTCACGCAGAGGTGACTCAAAAATATCTTGCTCGGGTATATTTCATTCAAAGTTTGAATTTCAAACCCATTCAAATAATTTTCGAGGGACTTCAACTCTCATTTTTCAGACTTTCTGCAGATCCTTCTCGACACTATTTTTTTCAACTGTGATCACGATGGAGATTTCAAAACCTTCCAAGAAATTGGTCATTAGGAAATTCAAGCGTATGTCCAATCCAGTTATCATACGGCTTTAGATCAGTTTTGACTCCTCAACTATTTAGATGCGGACACCGGTTTCAATTTTGATATCAGCTGGAAAACTTTGGAAGAGTCTGTTTTAAAAATTCAACAACAACAAAGAACTGTGGTTACATGCGAGGAGCTTTACACAGTATATTACCATTCTTCAGGTCTGTATGCACGACTATTCTCTTCTTTCAGACTGTCGAGAATCTATGTCGAAGGAATTACTCGGGTGAAATGTAGACATTTTACAGTCTCGGATTCAAATTACGTTTTTATAAAATTTTTCGTTTTCAGATACAACAGACTGCAAATCCTGGTCAGGCAATACGCCGAATCTGCCCACAGGAATTTGGCCATGGAGACACAGCATGCCACTTTTCAAATATTTTTGGAGTCTTTGAATGCTCTTTGGGAAAGATTTTGCCAGCAAATGGTAATTTTTTTTTATACTTTCGTCTACTTAATTTGGAAAATATATGGTTCTCAGGCGATGATCAGGAGCATATTTCTATTCCTGGACAGGACGTATAGAACGCAAAACACAACAGCTATTTCTATTTGGTACCGCTACCGAAACAATTTTTTTAATGAAAAAAACTTCCAGGGACACTGGGCTGGAAGCGTTTCGATCTTTCTTGGTGGACAATACTCAGACGAAGAACCGAACAGTTAAAGGATTGCTTACTTTAATAGAATCAGAGCGAATGGGTGCTCAGGTAACATTTAGCATATGTAATGTCTCCGTTTGAGTTGATATGTTTACCCGAAAAATTTCAGCAAAAGTGCCGTCAACTTCTGAAGTCTTTGCTGCGAATGTTTATGAGGTGTTAAAAACCTACCTTTAAATTTCCCTATTAAAAATTTTCCAGCCTACAATTGTACGACAACCTGTTCGAATGTGAATTTCTCAAAGCCACACAAAAGATGTATCAAGACGAAGCGAGGATAAAGTCTCAAGAACTAGAGGTAATTGCTCTCTTCCATTGCACTTTCATATGTAGGTGTTGCTTTTAGATTGGCATCTATCTAAGGCACGTAGCCAAGAGAATACAAGAAGAAGAAGAGAGGATAGGTTGTTTCATTTCATTATTGGGCTTAAATTTATCATTTATTTTTTAGATTTTTATCTCGAGTTTACAACTGCAAAAAAATTGATCGCGGTTACTGACACGTGCTTCATAGCCGATTACTTGGAGACAATTATTTCCAAGGGTCAGTTTTTTTGCAATTTGTTTTTGCTTATATGTGGAATTACTTCAAAATGGAACCAAATACAATTTAGGAGCCGTTCTACTTAGTGAAAAGCGCATGGATGATCTCTCTCTTATGTACAACTTGCTTTCAAGGGTCAAAAATGCATTGCTTTCTCTCAAGACCGCCTTTTCATCTTACATCAAGGTGAATTACTTTTTTTACATAGAATCTTAAAAGTTATTTGGGTTGCAGAGGGTTGGAAGAGCTATGATTATGGACATTGAGCGGGACAAAACCTTGGTGCAGGACCTTATGGATATGAAATCAGGGTTCGTGTTCACGTATGTTTTTCGGATCATTTAAGTAGGCGATCATTTTAGGTTGGATGAAATAGTGGCAAATTGTTTTAAAGGCAATGAGAAGTACACGCAAGCAGAAAAGGATGCTTTCGACTACTTCATCAACACAAGACCGAACAAGCCTGCCGAACTTATTGGTAACTTAGTTTTTCCCTTTTCAATTTTCTCCTGTCTTTTTTTTTTAATATTTTGAGTTGGGTACTTCACGTGCATATTTTAGCCAAATTTATGGATTTAAAGCTGAGAGCGGGCAACAAGGAATGTTCTGAAGAAGAGCTGGATTCGGTCATGGACAAAGTTATTGTTCTCTTTCGTTTCATCCAAGGTAGTTATTCTGTCGGGTTTCTACTATGTGCCTACATTGCTGAATGGTACGTTTAGGGAAAGACGTGTTTGAGGCATTTTACAAGAAGGATCTTGCTAAACGGCTGCTACTCGGAAGAAGTGCTTCTGTTGACGCGGAAAGAGCTATGCTATCTAAACTGAAAAACGGCATGCGTCGCCATTTATTTGATTTCTTGAAATTCTGTAAGTTTCTTTTCCAGAATGTGGAGCCGGTTTCACTCAAAAGCTCGAAGGGATGTTTAAAGACATGGAAATTTCTAAGGACTTCTGCGCTGCTTTTAAACAGGTCTGATTATTTTAATTCAACTGTCAGATATTTGAATAATCTGAATCTTTCGCAATAATTGTGGGTTACGGATTCCCTTCATTTTCATTTTTTTGTTTAATGATCTCACGAAAATTCACCAAAATTTAAAACCGGCAGCGAGTAAATTCCTGACTATACGAGTATTTTATTTTTAATTGTTGATGCGTTTATCTACCTTCTTTATTGCAGTACATCGACGCTAATGAACGGGACCATGGCTTGTCTAAGATCGAATTCACCGTAAATGTGTTGACGATGGGACATTGGCCTACTTACAAGGTTGGTTAGAACCTTCTAAAAGTGTGTGATTGGGATGAGGGCAGGTTTATAGTGCCTTCCTGATCATTTAACTCGATGTAACGCATTAGGTGACTAAATTTCAGGTGATGGATGTAAGTATACCCCCGCAGTTAGCTCATTTCGAAAAAACATGTGAGAAGTTCTACGCCAGCAAGCACAATGGCAGGAAGCTACAATGGTATGAAAACGTTGATCAAACTTGGTAAATAAGCGTCAATTATTTCAGGCAGTACAGGTGGAACTATTGGGATTTAATATGACCATCTCAGGACAAGAGTAGACATAAAATTTTAGCCTTGCAAGTGCGATCCTCAAAGCGACTTTCAGACATGGGGTAAAATGTTGAACTTATTTTTTAAAGCGACCGTAGTGATTTAGACTATCAAGGAACTTGATGTGTCTTTCTTTCAGTCAATGATTTTGGTTCTTTTCAACGAGAAAGAGGTGTGTTTGAAGCGATAAGATTTTGTATGTTTAAACACTTATGACTCATTACAGGTTTGGAACTACGAAGAAATCTCGGAGAGGACTAAAATTGGTAATCCACTACTTCCGTATCTAGTAACTATGAATAACTTGTTGTTAAAATTAAAATTTAGAAACAGAAGAGTTAAAGCGCACCCTTCAGTCTCTGGCTTGTGGAAAGGTAAGGCATTTTTGATTTCGTGATAATGAGAAATAGTAATTTGCTCATTTTAGTTCCGAGTCATACAGAAGGTGATATTTCATTAGTCAGCCCTATCTTCTTCAATAAGTGCCTCCGCTTTAAAATCATGTTTTTGTCGTTTTTTCATACTTAGTTTTCGCAGGCGACTTTCAGGCAAATTACCACCAGCAGTAGCTATGACAATAAAAAAGTCTCGCTTGCGCTTAATACAGTAAATATAGCATATGCTTTGTTAGTAATGCTTCCTTTCAGGTCCCTAAGGGAAAAGATGTGGATTCTAAGGACAAATTTGCCTTCAATGAAGATTTTAACGGTAACCAGCGTATATTTTATTTATTAATAACCAATAAGATTTTTATGTTCTGATTTCAGATAGACTACACAGGATACGGATATCGCAGGTTTTATGTGGAGGCCGTCCTGATTTCAATGCTTTATTGTTTAGATACAAATGCGTGAAACTACAGCCGAGTACAAGCAAACCGAGGAGCAAATCTTCCAAGACAGGCAATATCAAATAGGTAAATTTAGAGATTGTTGATGTACGGCGTAATTTTACCACTCAGATGCCGCTGTCGTGAGGATAATGAAGATGCGAAAGACAATATCCCATGTAAGTTCATTTTATACGACCCACAAGTAAGAGCGATTAATTTTCTGAACTTCTAGAATTTACTTTTGTCCGAACTGTTCAATCAATTGCGTTTTCCGGCTAAGCCCGCTGATCTGAAGAAGAGAATTGAGTCGCTTATTGAACGTGAATATATCCGCCGAGACGTGCAAGACTCACAAGTTTACCATTATGTTGCTTAGAAGTTGTTTGTTAATTTTTTACAAAAGAATAAATGGCGTAATTTGTTGTGCGTCTCTTTGTCTCTCCCCACAATGGCTTTCAGAAAAGTAAAGCTCCGTTTATCCATTGGTAGTACTTTGACTCCGCCAAAATTAATTTTGCATGCGTTTGGTTTCGTCGTTGACGATCCTTCTTTTTTAGCGTTTCACGCCAGTTTGAATTAAAATGCTTCCGTTTTGGTCGCTTTTAAACAGGAAAAAGTCAAGAAAACCCACGGGTGCGATATGTGTTTTCAAGTTAATTTTTGACATACGGTTGAACCTCGATGATCCTTCACCCCAAAAAGTCTCTAATAGAACGCCACCCCCTAAGGCGGGTTGAAAAATAGAGCGTCACTCTCTATTATGACGCCACTCTCTAATAGTACGCCACCCCTGGGCGTTTTACCTATACCGTTTCACAGTAAGTTGTGCTTCGTTATCCATTTTCTTGCGGCCGCTTGATATAGTGTACAGTTAAACCTGAACTCTTCTTCTTTTAGGCAATTAAAGATGAGCGATCAGGAGAGCAATAAAGTCGGCAGCGAATCAAATGTGGAAAGGGTAGGGTCAAGCCAGGATTGAAGGTCATCTTCTCGCAAGTGCAAGGCTTATTTGATTCAAAAGAAGGTGCTAGAAGCCGTCGACTACGCAAAAATAATAAGCCAGAAATCAAAAGTAATTAAACAATTACAACTTTTACCATTGTCCTCCTTTGTAAAACCAAGCCCATCCTTTGTAGCCAATATTTCGACGCTTGTCGCACCCAGCCGAGATTTTGCCTTTGTGGACGCCTTTCAGATCACGATTCATTAGATATATCCTTCCTTCATGGATTAACTTCTTATTCCCCTTGTTCGAACAAGGAACATGTGGCTTTGCACTGACGCTGACTCACGTATATATTTAAGGAGAGCATCCATATGTCGATTTCTAATCAATATGATTTAGTCAAACATTGTCATATATCATTAAAAAAGGTCCAAACATCGTAACATTCAAAAACTTAAAAACCAAGAGAGCTATAAGGCAATTAAATAATGTGTACAGCTGTATTTTGTCCCGGTTGGATTTTGTCTAATTCTCTTTGGCCTAATACACTATTTGGCGAAATCCTTATTTGGCAAGTTGTCTTTTTTATGAGATAAGTGATTTCCCAGTTCTTTAATTTATCAGTCACGAGCGCACCTGCGCCCGTTGGGCGCTAAAATTATTTAGATGGTCTCATAGTGCCTTAAAATCCTGTTTTCTGTGGGAGATTGCGATTAGAGTGCTTTTTTAGAGCGTAAGGAATTGCATAACGTATATACAGCGCTTCTTTAGCGACTAATATAATACGGTTTAACACGCTTTATTGTAATGAATTGTATTCTCGGCTTCTCGATAGCTCTATCTTGTAATTATGATATTAAATTATTGAGATAATTGACATTTGATTCATAAATTTGATTGTTTTTTCGCATGTCAACTGTTAACCAAATGCCCAACTCAGTTTTTTTTTTTTCGATCTTGTTGTGAGAAATTCCATAAATCAAAAGTTTTTTGATTTATTGGTGCATCAAACACCAAGTCAATTCTTTTTGATTCAATCATGAATAAAATTCGAAATAAGGCACCTTCTCAGTTTATTTATAAATCATAGCTTAATCCAGATGCTCTTTTGATCCATCATGAATCAATTGTCAAACATATCTCAAATCGAGTCTTTTGTTGTCTCATGTGCGAATCAAATAGACCCCAAACTAACTGATACAGTCGACGACTGGCAAATTCAGAATCCTTGCGATTTTTTGCCCAAAGACATCAATATCAGAATGGACAAAAGATATCAAAATTTGAGGTAAAAAATAGTCGGACCCAGCTGTGGATCTAACTTTTTGGGCGTCCGTCGAGTGTATCACTAATGATGTAACAGAAGCAAATACTGTTGTCTATCGATCATAAATTTTGATCATGAATAACAAAATAATATAAACGGGAAAGCATTTCGAAGATCTCATACAATTCTCCACAGGAATGCATTTCAAAAAAGTGTTCGAAGAGCATTCCTGTGTACAATTGTAAAAATTCTTCAAATTGCTTTATTGGAGCAGATTATATTAAATGTTCGATTGTATATTCTTGTGGGGATTGCTTTACAATTCATTGCAAAACAGTAATAATTGATAGATAGGAGTACCTAGCTTTTGGATCGATTCATGAGTAAATGTGATATCATTTAGTTTGGGGTCGAATCAATGAATGATTCATGGTGTTTTTTGTATTGTCCTACGAACGAAGTTTGGAGTAGGAGCTGGAGTTGAATTTGATTAGTGAATGATTCAGTGATTGATTGATTTACAGTCGATTCGTTAAACCTTTAAATGTGCAAGAAAATCTAGGCTTCCAATTAATTGACGCTGACTCACGTATATATTTGATTTGGAGACCTGATTCATGCATAAATCAAGAAAACACTACTGGGACTTGATTCACAACATTGTAATAGCAAAATGTGGTTAGAGACATGATTTGTGATTGAATGAAGGAAAAATAATAATTGAGGTTTGATTTTCACACAAGAGTCAAGAAAATACTTGATTCAAGATGTGATTGACAACTGATTCACGATGGATTAAAGATCATCTCATTTAAGCTATGATTTATAAATAAACCAAGAAGATGCCTTATTTAAACTTTTATTCGTGATTGATTCAAAATTTTTTTTGATTACTCGTAAGGAAGTTACTCGTAAAGAAATCGAAAAAGATTGAATTCGATATTTGGTTCACAATTGATACAACAAAAAATACTTGAGGTTTAATTCATACTTGAATCACATTTGAGACTTGATTCATAGATGAATCAAGAAAAAATTATGAGAGAGCAAATCAACTGGTCACCAACTCAAAACAAATAATAATGAGCACTAAATGATGATTATACACAGGTAAAGAAATGTGTTTGATCGACTTTTCACTTCGAAACAAATACTGCTTCAAATAAGAGGTCATATTAAAATTTACTTAGGATTTGAAAATTTTGAATTGTGTGCGTTAATCAATCCAATCAATCACATTCTCTCTTCGTACCGTACTCTCTCTAATAGAACGCCCCCCCTAATTCAAAATCATGTTTTTGGCATTGTGTTTTCAACCTTTTTTCCAGACAAGTCTTATGCGAGTTACAACTCAAATTGTAACTTATTGTTTCAGCTACAATTTGGGTCGCAAATTGCCTGAGAGCAGTCTGCGAAATGTAGACCAAAAACATGATTTTGAATTAGGGGGGGGGGCGTTCTATTAGAGAGAATACGGTATGTAGGATAGGCACGCCGAAAGGACGACGGCAAGTTATGTTTTTAAGGCCACTTTGTGAAACGTATTTGTTTATGTTGTTTATGTTGCGAAGCGTATGACGTTTTTTTTATTGGCTTGTGTGCTTTTAAAAAAATCGGTCCTACTGTATCAAACCCCCAAGTAATAAACCCCCTCCCCCGAAATTTTTATGCTTTTTTTTTGCCCTTTTACCATGTTTTTCTCACTGGACTATGGCAAAAAAGGCCTGAAATGCATTTATTTCTCCAACATCTTGCTCGATTTCATCTCACAAGTAAGTCTGTGCGCGCATCTCTAACTCTGAAGCCCTTACCCCTTACGGGTGCGACGGGGGCTTGCAGTTGAGATGGACAAACACCTATACCTGAGAGAAAAATCACTTGAGAAGCAGCTCTGGATTCATGAAAATAGCATACATGCCACAGCTATTTTATGCGGTAGAGTCCAGTTGACAAAGCTATGTTCAAGTTCTTCTCTTTACCTGAGTGGACCCTTTTTAGAAAGTGGCCTCTTACTTGTCCCTTCCCCTCCCTATACCACTCTTAATCCCTTTAAATGGTGAAAAGATGCTTCTTATATGGTCAATGTACCCAAAAAAAACCCAAGTATTTTTTTTTTGGGGGGGGGGGGTATTATTTTTGAGGGTGAGGCGGAGATTATTATTTTTTTGGGAAGGGGGTATAATGCAGTAGTACCAAAAAATTCTTTTTACAATAGATTTGTCACTTTTCAAACCTTTTATTCCAAGTTGTCAAAAAATCAAAGCGCTCATAGAATTAATTAAAAGATGGCATGGCTACCTACATTTCAGTCTGTCATTTAGTTGTTAATAGACTTTTAAGTGAACAATACCCACAAAGCAGAAATGAAAAGCTGGATGCAAAAGAAAAATGAGCTTTACAAACAATTGATAAAGTTCTATGCGCGCATAGCCAATTATTAAATGAGATTTAATATTAAAAACAATTTACAAAATCACCGTATGTCAGAAAGCACCTCAACATTTCTTCGCACTTAGTCTCAACGTGCTGAGCTGTGAGGTATCTTTGGTTTCTGCCAATATTGATCACCTATAAACCAGCTGAAACTTAGTCAAATACAGTTTTTAGTTGACTGTCACCTATTGCAAAACCATCTATCGTGGCGGAAAGATGTTTGGTTGGAATCCGCGTGAAGTGTTTAGCACCCGAATCGTACCTAGAAATTTATGTAAAGAGACGTTTGGTAGACCTTTTTCATTAAAGTTTGCCTTGGTAAGGTGCGAATATGCTTAATGGGAAACTGCTTAACAAAAATATGTTTTATCACAGCAGAGCAATCTTTTAAATGTTTTTAGTCCTAAAAACACTTCCCTCTTGCGCTGAGCATTTTGTGTTATCATTATTTTTATGCAGATGAGCTCTTAATCACCTTTTTGTTGTGCTTTTAGTGTTTTTATTAGGCTTTTGAAATGGAGAATTCTTTGGAGAACTCTCCGGAGAAATACTAGTATTTCTCTGCTTATCTAAATTTCGGAGATATACTTTTCATGGCTTTGCGCCGAAAATTTTTGTTTTTTCACTGAAAATCCAATCGCTTGAATTGACATTTGCAAACATGTTTTCATGTTCCATTTACTCTGTTCTTCTTGTTTTATCGTGTTGTCTTTTCTTGCTATTTTCTTGCCTTATGCTATGCCATGTTTAGATGCCTAATCGGTGTAAGCCTCTGCAGTGGTGCCACACGTCCCCACACGCCACAGCCACATTTTCAAAAATATTTGAAAAGTTTGATGATTTTTGAGAAAATGCACTTTTTATTCACATTATTAATCTTTTTTCGTCCTTCGCAAAAATTTGCAAGTATTTTGAGAAATCATATTGTTGTTAACACGTTTGGTATTATGAGTGCGATTTGGAGGCTGCTTCTAAAACCAATTGAGACAAGCTACAGAGTAACCAATTCCATCGTCAAGGCCTGCTGCCTCTCGATGAACCAGCCTATCTGGAAATGCTCTGCTCAAAAGTGCTGCCTTGGGCTCGACGCCATTTCGGTCGCTCTCCTTAGGCGTTTCAACAGGAAGAAAACTCCTTTTCATTGAGCTGGCATAATGCGCAGCATATTTTCAAACAATTCTAAGCGGTTGGAAAATAATTTTTTCGTCTGCCTCAAAGAATCCGAATGTTGATTTTAAAACGCACGAGACACCCGTCTGCAACAAACAGATTGTTTGTTGCTACCGCATGACACTCAACTCCCGAGTCCAGCTCGCCTCGCCCAACTCGCGCCGGGTGCTAAATTATTTGTTAGCTGTGAATTAATAAACCTAGGTGAAACAGAGAATAGGCTGTGTCTCAGCTAACGTACGCTGGCCTACCCTAAGGCTTAGTTGTATGCCAGGTTTAGTTTTAGGGGTCTAAAAATACCAATTACAAGGCTGTCTACTGCCTCTTTTTCAAAATGCTTTGAAAGGTAATTTTAAAAGGCCTTAAAAAGGCTAAAAGATAATTTTCCATCCCGATTTCCCTTCCAGTATGTGACCAAACGACCAAATGAACTGTTTGCTTGTATGTGTATTCAAATCCAGGACTAGAATAGTTGGACCCGGGGCTAGTTCGGTTTTTGTCGTCGCCATCAGATCCTTCAGATTAACTTTGAATTCTGCTAATTCGAAAAACAACTTGTTTCGCTCCACGGGAATATCTGAAATACAGTGCTTATAGAGCTCGTAGACTTCTAGAAGGCAAAGCTCTTTACTGAAAGCAACAAAAATGCTAAAACAGACGAATCTTTGCGTCCTTTAAAAAAGAGATACGAACTCTTCAAAGGTGGGTGCCAAGCATCCCAAAGGATGTAAGTTGAAAGCCCTGGCTGCACTGCAATCTTTTTGGAACATAATGGATTGAGCAACAATTTTTTGCGGTTTTGTTTGATTGCTTGTTTCACCACGCTTTCCTGAGCACATTGCAAAGCATTATATAACCATTGAAAATGCTCGAGCTCATCTATCACATTGTTGTCGTCGTTTTTTGTTTTCACTAATTTTACTCGATTTTTAGGATTTTGAAATGGCCAGCCTCTCTTACCAAAAACAGTACTTTCGACACCTTCTTCTCGACGCCTTTAAAAAGGGTCAAACAGCTCGGGATATTTGCAAAGTGTATGGAAAGGGATCTATGCTAGAAAAAGGACAGCTCAGTACTGGTATGGTAAATTCAAAAATGGCAATTTTGACCTTCAAGACACCCTCATGAATAAAGAACAAAAGGAAAAGCGGATTTTGGGCCCTATACTAGAAGAGGACATTTTTTGCCTTGGTCCCCCTGTTGTTTTTTCATCACTTTTTTTGGTCTTTTTTATTTCTGGCACCACAGTTTGTTTGTTCAGATCTAATTCCCTCATAATTTGTTTATTGTCGAAGTCGTAAGCCCACATATGAAGTGGCATTGAACAACTGATCGAAAAGTGGGAGCAGGTCATAAGAAATAATGGAGAACACACAATTGATTAAATTGTTGCTATTTTTCATCAAAAATTGCTAAATATTCAATAAAGAAAAAACCACAAAAAATTATTGCTGAACCCAGTACATCCTCTTCTCCCAATAATATACAGGAATGGGAGGGGACAGGTAAGGGGTTACTTTGTAAAATTTCTTAGATATATCTTATGAGGTATAAAGGCTGCATTGAGCGAGGAGGAGAAAACAGGGTCACTTTTTACGTAGAGTTTACTCAAGAAAAAAGAAGCTCTTGAAAATAATTTTGATTTCTGGGGTCTACCACATAAAGAAGCTCTGGCGTGTACGCATGCATGCTATCTTCATGCATTCATAACTTGTTCTCAAGCGATTTATGGTGGGCTGTGGTGTAATCCAATAGAGTTAAATTGCTTCTCAAATTTATCTGTCATTTCATAAAGCACTACCCTATAGTTAATTTTTTCGCTACTACAACTATGGTACAGTCGACTCTCGATATAAGAGCACCCATTGGGACCGACAGTTTGTGCTCTTATAGCGAGAGTGCTCTTATAGCGAAGGTAAACTTTGTCTGTTTTATCTGTCTTTACGGCCAACCAAATTTTTTTTTAGTGCTCTTATAGCGAGAGTGCTCTTATAGCGAAGGTAAACTTTGTCTGTTTTATCTGTCTTTACGGCCAACCAAATTTTTTTTTAGTGCTCTTATACCGAGAGTGCTCTTATAGCGAAGTGCTCTTATATCGAGAGTCGACTGTAATTTCTTAAAAGTTTTACTTGAACATCAGTGTCATGTGTTCTTCCTTGCATAGCTTGGGTCCACTACCTAAAATAAGCGAAAATGTTGAATTTTGTTGAGCTACTTCCACCAATAATACCTACCATCAATACGATGAGCTGTGTCGGAAATTTGATCCCAGGTATACAAACCTGAACAAGATGTGAATGATAAATAATTAAAGATCTTTTTTGATTATCTACCTCTATACTGACATTTATGATCTCGAAAAAGTACGAGAAAATGTTTTGAGTCACTCATACTCATTGCTGCCTGGACCTTGTTTTTCTGGTCGCTGGACACCACTCCTTAATTGCCACAAATCTCTTAAGCGTACAACCTCTATCAAAAGGCCATTAGCGTCGCGGACAATGGCCACTTTACAAATTTAAATCGCTGTGAGGACACTTTCTCTTTTGTCTATCAATAAACTCTTTTGATACGTTCAATATTTTTTCCGTAACGCTCACAAAAGAGCATACTGATAGATGAAATAGACGTATCTCACGTCTATTAAAATCTGGGCCATTTCCATTAATGACCCGTTAATTAACAGAGACCTACAAGTTTGAAATGAGTTTTGAAATTTTATATTAAAATTTTCAATAGAAAATGATCCTCTATTGGAATTTTTTATTCTAAGGCATTGTAACAGGTAAACAGATTCCAGGAATCTAAATCTGAAAGCGGAATTTCGAAAAGTAAATTACTTGGTGAGATATGATCAAAGTCAGCCGTGAATTCAGTTTTTTTTTGTCCTCCTACTTTTAATCATATCTCAGCAACCAAGTCATTTTTCGAAATTCCCTTTTCAGATTCGCATTCCTGGAGTCTTTTTGCTTGCCATGGTGTTTTAGAAGAAAAAAAATTCCATACAGTAGAGGGTCTCTATTAAAACTGTCAAGAAAAAACAAAAAGAAAAGCATCTCAAGCTGGGCCTACACCTCAATTAATCTATAGAAAAAATCCACCTCCCCTTTTCTTCAAAAAACTGGTTTGTGGAATTGTGTTTTTGACCAATAAATTATCGCGATCTGTTAGCTTATGACTACTCAGAATGTAGCTGAGGCTCTGGACTATATTTTGAGTAGTAACAAGTTAAAAGATTTTGATAATTTATTTATCTGAAAAACGACTTCACAAACCCCTTTTTGAACGAAGGATGTTTATGAATAGAGGTTATATCTAGAGACCGAATTCGTATGCCGAAAAGTTCGATGCACAGCTGGGTCCGACCATTTTTTTACCTCAATTTTCGACATTATTTGCTTATTTTGATTTTGATCTCTTTAAGGCAAAAAATCTTAAGGATTCTGAATTTGCCGGTCGTTTTTAAAGTTTTTAAACAACTCAACAATTTCGCCTTTAAAAAATCCAACTCTCGGTTTAAACCTTGATTTTTAGTCAGTTAAATCTAGAGTTAAATTTTAAAAGGTGAAATCGTTGAGTTGTCTAAAAACGACCGGTAAATTCAGAATCCTTACAACTTTTTGCCTTAGAGAGATCAACATCAAAATAAGCAAATAATGTCGAAAATCGAGGTAAAAAAATGGTTGGATCCAGCTGTGCATCGAACTTTTCGGCATACGAATCCGGTCTCTAGTATATAAGGCATTTGGAACTAAAATTTTTTGAAGACGATCACAAACCAGGAAATATACTGTGCTAAAATTTAGATAAATCACTTATAAAGATGAGCAAGTCAGAGAAAAGATTGGAACCTGCAAAGCGTTTATGATCAGAATGCGATTGGATTTGGGTGTGTGCTTTGCAAAAAGTTTCAAGGCTGGAAAACAGTTAATTTATTGCAAAGCTTTGCTTAACACGGGAATCCCCGACGGTAAGATTTGCAGGTTCTGGTGCAGAATTTAACGGAGAATGCGAATATGCAAACCGTTTTTCAAAAAGTGCCCCATTTGTAAACCGAATATTCTTTCAAATGTTTGGCCATTTGCCAAAAAGGGTACCAAAATTGCTCATTTTTACATTCCAGTTACACTTGCGATAAATTTGTAAATCTCTTGCAGCATGTAATCGATTTGGTGCTCCAAAAAATGGTACCCTAGACTTTGATGGCCCACCTTTCCTTTTGTTTTCTCCAAGTAATTTTCTGACGTTTTCAAGCTAAAACCCATTTATCTTGTAGCTCAGAAGTTTTTCTACAAGTCTTAAGCAATAAAACCTAGGGGAAACGGAAATATGCACGTTTTCAAGCAGCTTGATTTCAAAAATGGACAGGCTGAAAAATGGTGGTTTGGTGATTACGACCCTGGGAATCCCATTTTTTGCAAACGCCTTGCAGCGCACATGGGCTCATTTTGAAGAGCAATTCACGGCGGTCACGTTAATTTATCACAAGTATAATTGGAATGTAAAAATGAGCAATTTTGGATGGTTTGAATATAGTACCCTTTTTGGCAAATGGTCAAACATTTGAAACGAATATTCGGTTTACAAATGGGGCACTTTTTGAAAAACGGTTTGCATATTCGCATTCTCCGTTAAATTCTACACCAGAACCTACAGGTCTTACCGTCGGGGATTCCCGTGTTAAAAGGTCTTACTTGGCTCAGCAATAGAGGATACAGTTATCCTAGGTGTTTTATTTTCTTCTTCACTCAAGCAAGACTGGTATCTTGAAGGTCTTTGCAAGGTACGCGAGTTTACAGTTCCCATCTGCAAATAACAAGAAAACGTTACTGTATTGTAAAATTATTTTCCACTGGGAGGTTTTAGAGGTTTTACAGTTCCTTCTCCTTTTGTTCGGTTGATTTTGTATTATGACCAAGCTCAAATTCATATTTCAACAGTATTCAAATATCGAGTGGGAAACCGGAGATGACGAGGGATCTGTGGCGATTTACTAACTAGTTTCACATATGGAAAAAAACTCACATTGCTTTGACTCTTGGGGCGTCCAAATGGGGGTTGGCTGAATAGAAGACACCAGTATTTATCCATTTCAAACAACTAACCTATGTCCTCGGTTCAAAGAAGTGGTGGAGGAGGAAGAAGCTCGTGCTGAGCTACTTCCAGATGGCACTTCTCCCAACTCTTGTTCCAACTTTTTTCTCTTATAGTCCTCTAATAGTTTTTGCCTAAAATTCAGCTGCCTTTTGATGGTCAAAGTTAAAAAAAAGCTTGCCTTTTCATTTCCCGTTCCAGCTTCCGCTGCTCTGCTTGTTCCTGCTTCTCCATTTCATGTTGTCTCTTTTCAGATATCTCCATCACTTTTTCTTCTGTCAACGCCACAACTTTTTCTTTCCGCTTTATTTGGCTGGCTAATAACGCTCTCCTTTTCGCCTGCATTTCTGCTGTCTAGATCACAAATTTTGTCAGCTTTTTTTTCGAGAATAAGGAGATTTTGGTCCGGCATATTTCGGTCGAGAGGATGTTATGGCGCTAAGGGTATATTTATCCGTGGTTCCCATTTTAGTACTCGGTTTTTCTGAGCTACCATAGCCCTTATAGCGTCTTGTTCTTCATTGCTTGCGTCCCAATGGCACAAACTTCTAACAAATAAAAAATTCAAGAGAAAGAGTCGAAAAAATGTCTTATTGCCTACGTTTTTTGTCTGCCGTCAATATAAAAAAAGAAACTTACCATTTCCGGGGTCTCCTTTTCACCCCCTTCAGTAGCAAACAGACTTTTAACTGGCTTCAGTTGAGGATCAGTGCTTGCTTCCACTGGTGGACTAGCCTGGTGGAACACGGACTTGGGCAGAGGCGAGGTGGCAACTGCAGATGGCACACTGGTTTTGGCTGCAAGTTGTGGTCGACAATTTTAAGATAATTTGATTTTGGTTCCGTACAAAGTAAATAAATACCATTTTGCAATTTTTTGCTGGCGTCTTCAGCTATTTTTGGAGTATTGGCAATGGGCGAGTTTTGTTGCTGAACACTTGCACCACCATTACCATTCCTGTCTTCTATCCCATTTTGCGATACATTTTGTTCGCTTTTAAACCAAGTCTTTCGAGGTGTCCTTTCTCCTTAAACCGCCAGATTTGGTTGGACTGTGGTTAGTTGGTGAAAAAGACCAACCATATGTTAGTCCCCAGTTAGTCAAATTTCGGTTTAGCTCAAGTGGAGGGCTAAATTTTGTAGAAAATACTTGAAAAAGTGAAAAGGACGAAAAACAAACTCAAGGCGAGATCCGGAAGCCTGAAAATGAGTGGAAATTTTGTTAAGTTTTATTTTTTTACCTTCCTATAAATTTACTTTCAAATTATCTTTTCAGCTAAATTTAGAAAACAAAAATTTTTTGGGGGGTCTGCTGCATAACGGTTCGTAATCGTGCAGTCAACAAAATAATAAGACTAGCACACCACCCTCCTTAATAGTAAGTTATATTTACTGGTGTACAAAAAACCAATCGTAATTTTTCAGTTTTGAGATTTTAAAACGTCGTGCTTTCTCTTGCGATAAATATTTGCAATGCACGAAGTCAGCCTGAGTTTACTAAGCTCAGCCCTCTTTTTTTCGAAATTTCTAAAACCAGTCTCGAGATCAGATTAAGATTAACCTAGGATTATCTTGATCAAATCTTGAGGCTGATTTTAGAAAATTTCGAGAAAAACAAGGCTGAGTTTTATAAACTCGGGTTGAGCTTCAGTACGAGTTTTGGAAAAACTACTTGTTAAAAATCGAAGCTTTCAAATCAACTCTTTCATAAATATAGATAGTGATGGAGACCGGATCAGAATCCGTACAGCTTCCAGTTTCTGGAATCCGGTTTTTTCTCAAATATCTGGTCCGGAATCTGCCCGGTCAAACATAAAAATCCGTACGAAATCCGGTTTATTTTCGTGATTTTTAAAATGATGCAATTTATTTGATGTTTTCGCTGCAACTTCCAAGTTTGAAGACGTGCTGCTGGCCGAAGAAGATGTCAAGGAACAAGCAGCTGACCCTGAGACGTGCAGCGAGACTCGACCTTATCATATCGTATGTCAAAACTAGACATTTTTGTCAAAGAGTGTCAAAAAATAACGTGTTATGTGAGGTGTGGAAAAAATCGTCGTTTGAACTGGCTATCCGTAGCCTTATTTTTCCCAAAATTTAATAATTAAAATACAACTAACATTAGGCTGATGAAGTTGAAATGCGCTGAGCATAGAGCCGCTTCCAACCTCATTCCCATAGTTATCTTGCTGCATCAGATTAGGCGACGCGATCTGTGATGTACGCGGAAAGTGTTGCTGCAATTCTGTTCCATTGGGAGACAACATTTGCTGCTGGGCATATGGGGCTGTGTAGTGGTGTTGAGAAGCTGGGGCTGTTTTTTGGTAGTAGGCTGACTGGACAGGTTGTTGCATAACTCCTTGTCCACCAAAAAAATGTTGCTGTTGACTGGTTTGTTGGTGGATAAGGTTCAAAGCATTAGGCTGGGAAGTGGAAGAGTGCATTGGGAAAGTGGGGTTGTTGGCTGACTGAAAAACACCTCCAGGGTGGTTGATTGGCGGACCTTGTTGTTGCGGGTATGCACCGGTTTGATAGGACTGAGGTGAACCAACTACAAGCCCTCCACTATATGGAGATGCGGGAAGGTAGTTTTGGGAGTCGAAATCAGTTTGTGGGAGAGCGTAATTGGCCTAAAAACATATTCGCAATTATACGTCTCGTTCGATTCTCATCCTGAAACGCGGTATAGTAACCAACAAAAAACTTGCCCCAAGCATTTATTTTTCGTAAATCATTGCGCAGTTTTTTGTTTATTAGACATTTTTGGTCAAAATTATACAAAAAAATATTGCACGCAAACTTTTGAAATGCCTTTTTACGAATCAAAATTTTGTGGGAAATACTGAATTCGAAAACGAAAAATACCAACTATTATACAGCTCATACGAATTTGACGATCCGAATGCTCCCAAAGCTGCTCCATAAGATTGAGATCAGAACTCAATTCAGAATCTCGATGTCGTTGTCGGTAAACCACTTTTTCAAAAGCTTCGAATTTACGGGTAAGCCGGAAAATTAAAAATTGCTTTCTGTAAAAAATTCCATTTTCAAAATACCTACAAACCTGATCGTAAGACTGCTGCTGCATAAATCTGGCAGATGTTGAGGAATTCATTGTGGCCGTAGCATATGGCATGGCTAAAACATTATGTGGGTGCCGAATATTGTTGCTGTTTAAATTATGACCATCCGATATGACACTGCTGCTCATGTAATATGGCTGATTCTGACCCATAAACTGGTTATTGAGATTCTGGGATGGATGATAACCCCCTGGAATTTTGAGAACAGCAGGCATTTGATCTAGAAGATGTGATAATTTCAGGCTTGTTTGATTTTTTTTCAATTGGTACAATACTAGTATGCAGTGATGGCAATTTGAATCAATTTGAAGATTTGAATCACAGGGTCAAAAAAAGGTGATGATTCAAATTGTGTTCAAATTGAAATAGTCGAAATAAATTTGAATCAGTAGTTCAAATGCAGCATTTTTGACTTAGGGTAGGTAAAAACATAGCAATAAGGTGGCTATACTAGAAGTTAGCCAAAATTTTTGAATACTCACCTAAATGAGATCGTACCGAAGATTGTTGGGCTGGAGACTGACTCAATTTGAGGTGATCAATTTGCTCCTAAATAATAAAAAAATAACTTAGCTCTTTTCTACGGCCAATGTCAGTGTGCCTTATAAAGTGCCTTAGAATAATAAAACTCTTGCAAAATGGGTACCATATTTACTCTAATTATAACTCATCACTTAATCAAACCAAAAAGCGTGTTTGTGACATTCTGTTTGACCTATATTTTGTTGGTGACCACTAAGCATGTTATATACCAAAATGTACCTTAAAATCTAGCCTACATTTTGGTATATAAAATGCCCATGAACCACTCACAAAATATATATCAAACAGACAATGTGAAAAACACTTTTTTTTTGTATTCGAAGGAAGAGAGCATAATTAGAAGAAAAATGGCAGTTTAATTAAAATTTAAGAAGAAATTTTAAAGACCATTTTCAAACCAACTAATCCTTCAAAATCCTGCTTGGTCCTCAATTTACAATACATACCTGTAAATCGTGGACTTGTTGATTTAGCATTTTTTCTCTTGAAGTGCCATATGGAATGTTGGTTGGCTGAGTTGCTGCTGCAGCATCATCATTGGTTATGCCGGAGGTTATACGCGACATTTCCTCCTACAATAAGCATTTTCAGCTGTATTCTTCAGCCAGAAATTCGAACCTCATTGGCGCTTTTCGACATGACTTTAAAGAAGGCATCCTTACCCAACTTGGTCCTATTCTCCTCATTCATTGCACTTAAATTAAAATTCATAATAAACCGATTAGAATAGCCTCAGAAAACCTTTGAATCATTTTGTTTCTCTCCAACTGCCTGCGGAAGTCTTCCATCTGTAACTTAACTTCCGCTGAACTTTTTTGACCGTGGTGGTCTTCTATTGGCTGCAGTTTGCCACCAGCTTGCTCAGAAATCTAATTTCGTGAACAAATTTCCTTTTAAATTACTCAGCTTATTTTTAGTATACCTGGATTTCTCCAAAATGAATAGGATTAACGATATTTTTTGCCTGCTTAAGGGCAAACTTCAGAGAATCACCACTCCTGGAAATGATATTTTGAAAAATGTTCAATCGAAGAGCTAGAAGAGGACAGCAAAGACAGACAAGAGATCCGAAAGTTTTTGACCCAAGGAGCAGAAATAGAGAGGGCAATTGCCGGATTTATTAGGTGTATACCTCGTTACTAACTCTTAACTTAAAAATAAATATTTAGAACCCTAAGATCAGCATTGAAAAGGGGACTAGAATTATGATAAAAATATTGACAACTCTTGGGAGGGATCTAGCTTGAAGGCCAACTTTTTTGCAGTTAACCTTGATGTCATTAAGGAGTCAACAGAAGCGGCGGAAATGGCTTAAAAATCAAGATTAAAAAATAACAATTTTTTCTCAATAACCAACTTCGATCACGTTGAGAAAAGCCATGAGAGAAACGATTGACTTTTGGCGGATGAGTAGATCTACCGGCAATGTTTTGGGCTCGGAGTTCTGGTATGCCTTGAATCGGCACAAACCTTCGTTGGACAGGAGAAACCACTGGTTCTGAATTTTAAACAAGGATATCATAAAATGTTTAGGACAACCAATAAGATTACCCGGTATGGGTTTTGTTTGCAGCTCAAAAAAGTAGAAGAGATCTGCCAGGCTGAAAAGGCAATTAGTTTCCACCGAAAAAAATTAACTCATAAAGGATGTAAATCTTACAACACATTCACATTCGGCTGAAGACTTTCATGTAAATACAGAATATCTTCTACTTCGAAGTGAAACTAAAAAGGGAAAATAGAAACGCAATGGCTTATGAAAGCTAAAATTTCTTTTTAAACAGATACCACTTTTATCTAACAGGACCATCTCTGTAATAAGCCAGCCTTTCGACTTTACGGCTTCAAATCAGAAACCAAAAAAAAAATTTTGCGTCCCTATTATATGTATTTTTTCGACTCCCACAAGATCTACTCATTATGCTATTAAATTTTAGTTAGACATCTAAAAATCTCGAGATCGACCCAAAATTTTACAACTTCCAAGAGTTGGAAAACTAACCCTGGAGTGGGAGCCTATCAGAGAAAATACTGTAAGAAGGTTGGCTGGCCACTCCTTCAGGTATAAGAGGGAGAGGCCAAGATCCCCGATAACTCTGTGGTCAGATCAGCAAAAGAAATTCGAAATAATCGGGGTTCGGTTTACATTTGGGGACAGTGCTGGAAGTTAGCCGCCCCGCACATGACCCCAAAACCCGCACCCGTTACCCGTACGCATCCAAGCAAAAACCCGCGGGCAAGCCGCAAGCAATTTTTGAACGAATATAGGATAGTTTGATCGAAAATTTTGATAAGCTTTTTTTCGGTTATTACTAGTTTTTGTTCAAAGATTAGGTTTCGAACAATACTTATGTTTTATATTTTTGTAGGGTTGTCTAAATTGAGCGAAGATTGAAATCCGACACAGTCTCTTAAAATTTAAATTTCTGATCACTTTAAGATATGCTGGAAAATGTGATAGTGGCGAATAAGCCGGTGGCTAAGAGGACAATAACCTTTTTTCAAAAAGAGTAAGTAGACGTGCCGCCAAATACGTAAATTCAGAACTTTCAATATGTATATTTGCAAATATTTTGCGGAATATCTTGTTATATAAAATTGTGTCGTACAGTTCCGAAAGGACTATGGAGCTTACTTTTGATCCGCTCGTCTATCCGCAGAAAAACATCGTGCGCTTGCCGATTCTGTCCAAGGTAGCTTTTTGTGGGTTCTTTCTACGTCCATCGCGAATAAAGAACTATTTATTCACGTCAGGGATGCATTCCATACAAAAGGTATTCGCTGGAACCCTTCAATGCAGAGCAGCTTATCTTTCTCAACAAAAATCACCCGGTTGTTAACGACATATACTGATGTTCACCTTATTGTTTGTGGTAATAAAGATTCTTTTTTCAAATTTTTTTTTCCAATTTTTCTCTGTTTATCAAATATGCATATATGTAACTCGGAGTTTACCCACAAACCGGTGGATAACCCGCACCAGACCTCAAAACCAGCCCCGGAAAGCCGTACACACCCCCATCCTCCAGCATCATTTGGGGCACTTATTTCTTAGGTATGCTACACAGCATGCACCTAATGCCAAATAAAATACAATGAGAATCATTCTCAAAGATAGGCAGAAATAAAAATACAATCGAACCCCGCTATAACGGAATTCAAGGGACCGAAAAAAAATTCCGTTATAGAGGTGTCCGTTATAGCGGGGTTCGATATTTGTATGATTCTTTAAATTTTAATTGCTTACTGGGTTCCACGGCAAAGCACTCTCGCAAAATTTTCTAAAAAAATATGTGTTTGCTTAAAACTTATTGATTAATTTTAACCTACTTGATTGAATTCAAATTATAACGGCAGTCGTTTATGCTCATTGGATCATTGAAGTAGATGCCTAAATTAGTAAGGAGTTGAGCCAATCTAAATTAAATAAAACTAGGGGTCTATTGCAAAGGGCAGAAGGGTGTGAAGCTTCGCTTCATAGCTGGCCCTAGGGATCCGAGCTAGACAAGAGTGTGTAAGTCCTTTGTTGGCTTTACTGTTGCAAAAAATTTAGGGTGTTTAGTGCATTGTTTTCTGCAAGAAGATAAAAAGATGCTTTTTGACCTTTTTCACTTTAAACATAATTAGAGGTCTCCAACTCACTCTGCAATGACACTTCAGCACCACGGTAGAATGCTAGTAGGACAGAGACTGAACAGCCATCACACATATCTTCATACAAGTCTTCCTGAACACATATAGCAGTAAAACAAATAATGGTAAATAGTATAAGGAGTTATTCACCATTTCAGGAATGGTTGCTTCCGCCTGTCCATTCGACTCCAAGACTATATCATTGCGCTCAACATCATCCCTTACTAGCAAACATATTTTGTTAATCCAGAAAAGCAGGGCATCTACATTGTCCAGTGGTTCTTCCCTTAAAAGCATAACTAAGCATAGATAGAAGTTTTGTGAATTAAATGGTTAGATTTGAAGATAAACATAGCCAACCTCCTGTCAACTGTGGTATAAGATCTAAAAACAACAATAAAGATTAAGATCGGAGAACACGAGAAATTAGTTGGAAGAAACACACGAAATTGCCTGCACAACTTTTTCGATGGAAATCACAGACTTCAGATGAGCGACCATCAAAGCGTCAATCAGAGCCAAGTGGGTGTTCTAAAGAAAACTGTTTAATTTTTTTGATGTGAACATTATGACAGTGTTACACATAGAGCGTCACAAATATTACAATTTTTAAGGGATTTTCAGAGAGCGCATCCTCGGTGACATGGCCTCCATCTGCCTCGCGTACTTCTATGCCCACGGACGAAAGGGCACTGAGAACCTGATTAAAACAAATAAAAAAATATTTCCAAGAGCGCTTACCGAACTAATAGACCCATTTATCAAGGAATTATTCTGAAGAATTTTTGACGCGGCTTGTATATAAAGTGAACCTAAGCACATTTGGTTAGAAACTTTTCAGCCAAAAATGGCTTAAATATACCATTCCGAAGGCAAACAGTTACAGTGGGCAATAAGTGAAGGGTTCCCTAAAATCAAGCAAAACGCCTTCCATCAACAATTCTACGGATCTCAAAACCTTTTCATCTACAAAAAATAGTCCTAGCAGATTGTCTGGAATATCTTTTTCCTCGTAAATCCGAGTTATGAGCCTTAAAATGTTCATAATATTAAATTTCATTTTTATACGCAAAGTAGCTCGCCATTTAACTGATGATTTTAGCTTGCCCTAGAATTTTTTTTGATCAATAAGGTAGGTTCTAGTTAAGTAATTTTTACGTCGGAAGGATTATAGTCATTAATGTTAATCGGCCTAGCGTTGCTGTCCATTATTTTCCATCCAAAGTCTGAAAATTAATTTTTTTTATATAGCATATTGTTTTTGCTTTTTTAGACATTGCCCCTTCACCAAAAAAATTGTCCCCTTCACGAACTAATTCATGCTGGAAAGCTATTAAAACTATAACAATAGCAACAAAAAATAGCAACGAAGCATTCATTGCGTTCAACGGAGAAAATAAGTCTCTTAAATGTTTTACACAACAAAACGCAACAAGCAACATCAACTTAACAGGGCGGCAACTTAAAACTCCACACAATATGATGAAAAAATTACACTACATTTTCATTTGGATCACCTACACGAGGATCCCACCACAAACCGTCAGAAATAAATGTGGCAAGTATAGATGTGAAAGAGTGGCAGCACAACCTTTATCCTCCAACACATCCAAATGACAAAACAACAATGAAAGATTGATATTACAATTCTACGCCTTCTTTTGACTGAATCTTAGCTGCTATAGTTGCAAGAGCTGCTGCGGTCGCAGAGGGAAGAGGTGTTGAAGGAACTGACCAGTTAAGGGCATCCGGAGGAGTGATACCTGAACAATGTAAGCAGACAGATTGGTAAACAAGAAAGCTAGGTAAAAATTACACCGCCCAACACGAAGGACCTGGCCACCCAGATCGAAATTGTTCATTCCATCGATAGCTTCTTTGACGGCTTGTTGTGTTTTGAACTCCAGGTATCCAAAGCCTCTAAGAGACTATCTAATTAACTCAGAGGACATCAAAACCAGCAGAAATACCTGTGCGCTTTGCCAGGCTCTTTTGCCAATAGACATTTGATTACGTCTCCAAACGCTTCAAAAATGCTTTTCAAGTCCTGCTCAGAAACATCAGGATGAACGGAAGCAACCTACAAAATATAAAAACTTCTAGGTGGCCGAAACTAACAAAAGCTTACGTAAACTCGATTATATTCTTTGGCATCTTGCATGACCATGTCGATAATTGGCTGGGCTTGGGGCATATTCGCTGGTCGTCCCACTGGCAACACTTTCAGATTACGTCCACCAACCAGCTTGCCGTTCATGGCTTCCTTAAACGTAAACATAATTAGTAGGTCAAAAATCTCAGCCAAAGATTCAAACCTGAGCCAATAAAGCAGCCTCGGGCACTTCGAACTCAAGGAAAGCAAAACCTTTGTGATGCTGAAAAACAGTTCGACCAAAGCATGGGTAAAGAAATTTCGAACACGGACAAAATTTGCTCGCGCCCGAAATCTGCTCGCAATTGGAATTGACACTAGGTGAATTGGCTCAGAGCCAATTCAGCGTGCACCTACAGAATCAAGTGTGTGTCCACTTTGACATGGTTTTTTTTTACTCTTAACTTCTACAACCCACTTTTTCAGCTATTTCACATTTAGAAATTATCTTATTCCAAAAAAGCCCTTTTTCATCTATTGCACCTAGAAGTCTACTTAATCTCTTCGAAAAAAAGCGGCCGAATATCCGCTCAGAATTTCTTAAACCAACTATCTGAGTACCCAACATCAATAGAAGCCACACACATTTTTGAGCATACAACCAACCCTACAGTAGGCCAGCTTAGTTTAGCCGTAAACTAGCGTATACCTTATTCCATATAAGTTTAGTAGTTCACAGGATGTCTGGAACCAATACCAGCCATAGATTAGCGAAACTAAAAAGACGCCCACTTAACGGACGCAGTTGACCAGCCGGAGTAATATTTTTTTTTATTTTTATGTTTTTCTTCCAAATTCTGGGCGCGAGCAAATTTTGTCACGTACCGAAGAAACTCTTTTAATTACCCATCTATTTGACAATTTGTGTACCACTTATTTTGCAAGAAATATGACTTTTTGAAGCGCACTGAACCTGCTTTTGAACTAAATAACGAATTGTTTACTGGACGAATTTGGCAAATTAGCGCTGGCTAGCATGCGTCATTTATCCGAGCAAGCTTGTAAATGTTACATGACTTTCAAGATAAATGGAGTAAAGATTGACAAATAAATGGCTGTAATTAAAAGATTTTTGCGTCATTATACAGAAACCAAAGAGGGTAGACAATAACTAAAAAATCACCCCAGTCACAGTGTCCCATGACATATTTATAGACTTAATTGGGCCAAACACAGAGAAATTTTGCTTGATTTGCTCTTCCCGTACTTCGAATGAGATGGAACCGATGTAGACACGGGCCATGAGAGAAAGAGCTTGAGCATACATTGCCACCTTCTGTTGCTGAAAACAAAAAGCAATGAAAAATTCAGCTCAGTTAACGAGAAAGAATAAGTTCTTCTATAAAGTCACAAAACATACGTTTTGCTGATGAGCAATTTGCTGTTTCAAAAGAACGTGCTTGATCGACTGTTCCAAAGCATATTTTCTGGCTCTTTCCAGGTCGTCACGCTGCCTTGCTCCGAGTTTAGTAAGACCCAACCCAATCACTTGCGCTTCTTTTTTGGCTCCAGGTCCAACAAACACCTGAAAACTTTATAAATTAAGACCAGATAGTAAGACCCACTGAAAAAAAAGAAATTACATTGCCATACTGCTGCAACAAAGGCATTGCAACCAAACTTTCAGCAGGCATTTGCACCACTGTATTCGTCTCAGATGCGGTTTCCCCGTTTTGAGCTTCCATAACTTTGCAAAGCTGCAAAGAAGATTTAAACAAGCTAAAAGGAATTTTAGCAGATTTACAA
>BBSZ01000127.1:0-11699 GCA_000981365.1 Subanguina moxae | reverse complement strand
TTGAGGATTCTTCAACGCTATGCAAACTCAAATGCCAAATCCCGTGATTCAACTATTGTGCGACAAAGTGGATGATGTGCTGGCCAAAGAACGAGTAAGAAGATTGAAACAAGAGAGTATTTTGAATTATTTTATGCCCAATCTTTGATTGTTTGTTTGAATGTTATATCTTTGTTGAATGAATAAAACGCAGTCTATATTACTGGTGATTTTAAAGCTATTTTGTGGTGGAAACTCGATATAACATAAATTTGGAGGTGGTTAAAGAAAATAAAATTCGATTTAACATAAACTCGATTTAACATAAACTCGATTTAACATAATCTTTTTGGCGGTCCCTTGAATTATGTTAAATCGAGTTTTAACTGTATCAAACAAGCCTAGAGGTGGTTTGTATCACATTCTAAAGTGGTCTGGAATCCAGACTCTGGATCACTTTGAGGTGTCGGTAGAGTATACCAGTGTAAGTTGACCGAAATCCAGCATATACCCTGTTTCACATAATTTTAGTGGTTCTCGGCTGATCTACGATGGCCTACTTCAAGCCTAGTTACATGCTCATAAGTCAGTTCCCGTGGTGTAAAGCTCTATAAATTATGAGTTTACCAAAACAAAATATGGAAATTTTTGATTTTCTAAAAACCGACTTCCTATGACGAAAGCATGTAGAAAATAGATTTTGGCATTAAAAATGCTAAGTTAGTCAGCTAACCGAAAGCTAAAAATCAGAACAAAAGACCGGTTTGAGCACATTTACAGTCGATTATAGCAAAATATATAAAATTAAATTGGCATTTTTCTCAATAAGACTACAGTCAACCCTCGTTAATTCGGCACCCCATTAATTTGGCACTTTCGATGACTCAGCACCCCAAGGAAGGTTCTGAGAGGCGGTTTTATAGGGGAATGGACCTCGATAACTCGGCACTCGGAGCCTGGTTCCTTGGACTGCCAGGTTATCGAGGGTTGACTGTATGAACTCCACAATTAACTATGAATATTACAGTTAACTCAGCTTACCGTATTTACTCTATTAAGCGGGCATGCCCGCTTATTTTTCGACCCTTTGCTAGGGGGTCCGCTTATTAGAGGGTGCACGCTCATTAGAGGGTGCCCGCTTAATTTTCGGCCTTTTCTCGTATCATAATTCAAATTTTATTGGGAAACACAATGAGATAGATCTCAAACGACTCAGGAAGAGCTGCAAATTCATTAGCTAGGGTGCCCGCTTATTAGAGGGTGCCCGCTTAATAGAGTAAATACGGTATATTATTTACCAACTCACTCAAATTTTCATTCATAGTCTCAAGCACCTTTTCCAGCCTTTGTTTTTGATCAAAACCTTCTGTGTATTTCAGAATCTCTTTTAACAAGATAGGCAGCCGCGTAATCCTTTGCAGAGGGGCAATCAGTAAATCCTCCAGCTGCAGACGACCACATCTGGGGTCAGTCATGCACACCTACAATAGATAGGCAATTATGTATGTACCATGAGATTTCAAAAGCAAAAGCAACCCTTTCAAACTCAGTGAAACGTTCCTCTTTCTGACGAATTGAGCCCAAATACTCCATAGTGGCCTTATAGTTGATACAATAAGCTTGATAGGCAGAAATGGTTGAAGGGCCTTTGGAAAACTATGATTAGAAAAGCCTTCATTTTCATTTCTTTTCTTAATTAGTTTGTAAAATTACTCTCTCGAACAGCTGAACAACCATGTCTGTTGTGTCATACCGACTCTCTGGACCCAGTACTGCTATTTCTTTGACTAATGAAAGGAAGGACTGGCAGAAACGGCGGCTGATCTGCAAATTTGGGTCTAGAGATTAAGCAAGGTGCACATATTTGCGGGTCAATAGTAGATTGGATAAGGTTTACCCACCAGTGGATATACTTTTACGAGGGCTAGCATACAAATTGTAGGCTAATTTATGGTGGGCGATTTGCCTTTTTTTAACCAAGTTTTGTTACCTGTGAGACTCGACCTGTTTATTCTATAATGATTTTCTTAAAAATGTGACATGTCGATTTTTTTGTTTGTGAAAAAACCAGAAAGTCAACAAACCCTGCATAATTGGTCCAAATTTCCAAAAAGGAGTTCAGGCTCCACTGTCACAAGACATCCCTCCACTTGGCACCTCTTGAGTGGCTCTTTATATACATGTCTGCATGAGATATTATACAAAGACTTAACGTGGAAATTGGGCGAATACAGAGCCCGACAACTTTTTCGCCGTATTTTATCTTTGTCATAACTTTCATCAAAATTTTGGCGTGACCTCTTTTTCCGTCTTTGAAAGCTGAGCATGGGAAAGAACATCCAAAAGCTGAACAACTTCTGTTATTTTCTCTGGAAATCGTACCCAATGAAAAGCACTTCAAGCATCCGAAAAATCAAAAAACAATATAAAATCTTTTATCCTTCACATCACCCTGCCGAAATTCTGCGTACAATACCTCTTCTAAAAAAAAGGGCGAAGCTCATGCCTTCTTTGATGATCCATTCCATGCACTGAGCTCTTCTAGAAATAAATATCTCATCTAAATATCGATATTTTACAAACGCTCTTTGCAAATAGCTCATGCGATAATAACAAAAAGGAATGTTTGGTGTCAAAAAATTCGCCAAAATCTCAGCATTCCAAGAAAAATAGATGACACCAAAAAGTGGAAAAATGAAAAAGTTATGACAAAAACAAACTACGGCGAAAAGATTGCCGGACCGTGTAGACAGACCTGAGCACCAGCAGTTGTCTGTGAAGGAAGACCAGTTCGCTGTGAAACAATTCCCAAACAGCTTGCAATCTCTTCTTGTCGCTTTCCGCCAGTTTTTCTGTTTTTCCAAACATCTCTTCCATTTGAACGGTCTGCAAAATGGACCTTTTTTTAGGCAAAAGGCTCAAATTTAAATCTGCCATCTTGTTACGATTTACCTCGTCAAAATTTTTTAACTTGATTGACTCAGGGAATTTTCGCAATTTTTTTCTCAGTGTGTAGCCCTAAATCTCTTCTTTGCAATTAGGTATCAACTGACTCAATGATGTTAGAAAAAATGTTTAAATAAAGGGTACTCACGTGTACCATCCCCCTAAAAATGGTAAAGCGAGTCGTTTTGGGCCGGTCATTTGCGGTTAAGGCAGTTTTTTGTGCAACCTATTTGTGCAATTTTTTCGCCCTTTTAGTAAAAGGCTTTTACCATGTTTTTCTCAGTGGACTATGGCAAAACAGGCCTGAAATGCATTTATTTCTCTAGAATCTTGCTCGCATTCATCTCACATGTAAGCCTCTACGCGCATCTAAAAGGCTAAAAGTTTAAGGCGTTCAAAAAGCAGAAACACGTTGTAGAAGGCGAAATGAATTGTGAAAAAGTTGATTATGGCTCAACTAATTTTTTGGGTGGTCAAGGCAGAGTAAAAGGGTTACGAATCATCAAAAATTAAAGGCCGATAAAATCGACAAAACCGATAAAAGACCGATAAAATTATAGTCAAAAATTAATTCTCGTTTGAAATCTCATCGATTTTGGTCCATTTTATACTGAGAGTTTACCGTAACGCAAAGAGTGATTCAAGCCAAAGAATCTTAAATGAACCCACCAACAAAAGCGCCAACTGCTCGTCTTCACACTCCTGTTCAGGGCACGAGTCTAGAGCCGCGTGCACATGCTTTATCATCTCTCTGCTTTTCGCCCTGTGTGACCACTCGTACTAAACACAAAACAGTAAACCATTAAAGGTAGTGTGTCAGCTCCACATATGCAGCTTCTGTGAGTGAATGTAAAGTGTGTAGTATAAATCGTATAATTTACATAAATTATTGAGTAAACTTAGTTGCTGAAGTCCCGTTGTGTGTTTTCTACGTTTGCAATAAATTTTACATTTATCCTGCGGCCTACATTTACAGGTAACTATTTAAGTGTAAAGAATTAATTTTGGCCATAACTTTTTAGACTTGTGGTCTTTTTGATGAGATCTTAAAGAAAAAATAAACGTTTGCAAATCGAATGTCGCCAAATATGTCCATGACACCTCATCCGGAACATTTAACAATTTCAACAATTAAAACATCAACATTTTCATATTATAATCACCGTATTATTGTTCTGTGCTCCTTCTGTTCACAGCCAGGCACTATTCGAGTCGGTGTTCATAGGCCCCTTTTTAATATTTTTTTTAATATTGCTCTGTCAACCATATCCTGATGCAGTTCTCTGAAGGCTTTCTCATTTCTTCTGCGCAGTGAAGTGATTGAAGTTACTTAGCTTCCCTCTTGATCTATTCCCACAAGAAGAAGTCCATTGGCGTGCGATCAGGCGAGTGAGGCTGCTAAGCAATAGGAGCAGGAGCAATAAGTGTTACAACACCACGATCGATTACTCTGTGTTCTCTTCTAAACCTTTTTTAAAAAGCTAGCCATGGATATTTTTTTCCATCCATTCGATGCTTTTTCCTCATGCAAATAAGGCACCTGAAAAGGACAGCATTGGACAGATTAGGACAACATTTGGTCGGTCCGTTCGCTGTCCTCAGTCAGAGAGTCGACTGTACTCTTTTAGAAATTTTTTGCAAACTATGGTGAACACTCAAAGTCGAAAATTATATCTGGATCTTTCTGACCAGCCACGCCTTGATTCAAAACCTTCTTTTAAGGAAAGTCATTAAGTGAAACTAAAAATATTTAGAATTCTCCATCATCTGCGTCACGGCTAAAAATTTTCTCTGCCTGTTGTGGAGTAATGCGCCTGGTTACACAAAACGTTTTTGCAAGTCTTTCTCACACCCAAATGGCCAGTTACCCGATCGATATCTTTGATTTAATTTGCGAAATATTGTTCAATAAAAGGTATAATAAATAAAATAAAAACGAGCTACGCATAAAAAACATTTCCAGTTCTGCTCTCAATTTAAACACTTCTAACAGACCACTAGTAGCCCCGCCCCTCCCCACTAATAGACGGCTCTCTAGAGGCTGATTAAAAAATAAACGCCCTGGGGCGCTTATTACAGGAAATACGATAATCCTACGAACCATAAAATGAAGTATCTGTCTTTTTAATTAAAACAACCAAAAAAATATTCTAAAAAGAAAATAAAAGTATGAAAACTCCAAAGAGGAAGTTTTTCAAATTCTCTAAAAATGGGCTTGAAATTAGAAAGTTGGGTGATGCCATTGGCAGCAATTCCACCAACCAGAGGAGGGATGGTCGTTGACAAGCGCTAGAGAGAGCATTTGGGCAATTCATTACTTGCAAGCAGCGAATGTGCCAACTTTACTACAGAAACAAAATTACGAGAACAACTCATCAATAATTTAGTGGCTCACCAACCGCGATTACTTGGAAGCTAATTGATTTGCTCACATTCAGATCGTACTTCAGGATTGGTATAGAGAAAAAAAAAACTAACCAATCTGCGGAGTATCCACGGAGATCTGGCTTTGCTATGGTCGTTGTTTTCGGCATAAAAGGCTTGGGTGGCTAGTGTGGCTCTCTGTAGATCTGCAAATTGATGAAAAGTTTTGGCTCAAATTGAAATCTCTCCTCAAAATATGTATTTCTACCCCATCTCCCGGTTCTCCCGTTGATTATCTCAGCTGTATTTTACACACTTTTGTTATCCGTATAGCCCTTGATTTCCTCTTTTCATTGAGGTGATAAATTCAAATGGTATAACTTTTTTATTCAAATGTGAAGAACAATAAAAAAAACCGACCGAATGATAACAATAATTATCCTTGGAAGTTTCCACCTTTCGCTTCTATGCATTTCTCTAAACGTTTGGGGAAGTTGTCCACAATTCTGTTGATCATATCTGGCCGAATTTTATCCCACGCTTTGATTAACACTTTCTCTAACAACTTAATAGATATGAGGCTTTGCGCACGCTTTTGACTCGAGGATCGCCCATATTGAATAAACTAATGGATTGAAACCTGAAGAGTACGGAGGCCAATCACCGATGGGATGCTTCTTGCTTATGTCAACTTTGATAGCGTCAGGAAAGTTTTCTGCAATCCAATTTTGCGTTTCTTCGGCTCGATGAAAAGGCGCGTCATCTTGTTGAAATGTCCAATTTTTGCGACCGAAATTATTTTGGGCCCATGACAACATCTGTTCTTTCAATTTCTCTTCAGGCGTCCTTTGATCTTTCTTCTATTCTCAGCAGTATATGACGTTCTTTTTCGACCTCTTCTTGCTTCCTGATTTTCAGCTTTGGGTTAAGGACTATAGACACCTTCTCAGTGATGCATCTGAAGACGAGGAAACAGATTCAGATAACAAACTGATTCTGATTTGAAAACTTCTTGATTGGTAACAAAGAGACTACTTAAATCATGGTGTATACCGTAATTTAAGCAGAGGAAACGATTACGCACCATATCATTTTATGATTTGGTGTCTTCAAGAAAAATATTGTTCCATTGTATAAGATACTTTTTGTCGACAATTTTTGAGGTAGCATGCTTTGCATGAGTACCGTCATTATATACTCTAAAATAATTACCAGCTAGTAATCCTCCACCAGAAGATATCGCTCGGTTATACAAGTGAGACTCGTTGGGAGAGATCTGCACGTGTGGAACTATTATCACATTGTCTCCTCCTTTAGTGTTTTCTCGTTCTCTACAAAATAAATTGCAAATTTCGCCAACGCATTCTTTCTAATAAACAGATGTTGGTGCACTAAGTGACCAATAATGTACTACTAGGTTCAAAAATCCACTAACGAGGATTCAGTTGGCTGGTCTTCCGGCACAATGGCATCTCGACGTAGAAGTTGTTCTCTGTTAGGGTGAATGGTGGCAGCCTCTGCTTCATCAGACTAAAATAGTGGGAGGATGACGTAGATTGGACAAAGGATTGTAAACAAAAAGTATTTTACATGTTTGATTAAGGAGTTTCCCCTAAGATGGTGGAACAATGCGAGTTGGGTAGGCTCAGATGAGGAAGAGGCCATTAGCATCAATTGCCTAGAAAAGGTATAAATAAACATTTGTTTTGCAAATAAAACGAGATGATTTCACGCAAACAGTTAATTAATTACTTGATTGGAATTGCTAATTGGTGCAGTAAACTTAAGTCTAAAAATAGAATGTGAGTTATCTTTGCCACCAATTGTAGACGGTAAAAAATGTTTTTGTAGTAGAGCGGTTGAAAAGGGAGTTTAATGTCACAAAATTTGTGGCATTAGACTTCAACACTTATTACCTCTTAAAGCTACTTTTATGAATTCCCTTTATGAATTCCTTTTATGAATTCCCCAACGAGACATGTGTCATACTGACCAAACAATATTGCCGAAAGTTAGAGATAGACAAACGAAAACAAGGATAAAGAGGTAGCATTTTTTGTTATTGCATAACACGGTTTAACTGGAAACTGTCTTCTGTAGAGAAGAAATGGAATCTTTGAGATGGCTAAAGAAACCATAGTAATAAAAAAAATTATTTTCCTTCACTTAATCCCGTTGAAAGCTTGAAATCTGAAAGTTATTTTTTGCACACGTACCGCTGACATTTTTCCTCAATTGCATAACCCTGTAGTTGGATTTGAATTTCGGACGGAGCTTGGTGAGAAACCAAGCTAGGAAAGGAATGTCGAGGGAATTGACCAAAGCCTACAAGGTCTTTCAGCCAAAAGCAAGAAGTTATAGAGAAAAAATAATAAACGAAAGACAAAAAAAAGCACAAAGTTGCTGCCATTAAATATTTAACTGAACAATTAGTGGGATAAATACATGAATAAATGGTTTTAGAAGACCAGAAGAGAAGGCCGACCACTGTTTTGTTTCAGGACTGGAGCAGCGCAGTCATTAGCAAGAGGAAAAGGAAAAAGTAAAGGCAGACAAGGCTCAATTACTTGTCGACAGCACCAGCCGCTTACAAGTTTGTTCTTTTTGCTAGCTGAAAACCAGCTGGGGACCAGTGCCTGCAATACTGCCTTACTCAAAAAACTTTAATTAATGACTAGATGAGAACTCTTCACGCAGTCCAGGAATGGGACTTCAGCCAAGGGGCACTGCGATTTGAGACTTGTCTATTGTCTGTTGCACATATCCTCTAAAAGGCAACTTTCTGGAACACAAAAAAGTGGACTGGAGTCTCTAACTTTTATTATTTCAAGGCAGAAATTGGTTTGCATGTCTGCTTATTGTGGTATGAGCTACAGACATGGAAAAGACAACAGCAAAAATATAGTGAATAAACTTGTTATAGCAAAGAATCTGCTAATTAGCGGCTATGAACAGGATAACGCCGCTCTGAAATATCCCCGCGGACAAAACATTGCCGGCCATAATAGCACCGGAGATAACATCGCCGGGACGAAATATTGTCAAATGTTTTTAATATATTATGTGTCAGAGCATCGCCAAAAAGGTGTCAGAATCCAATCGTTGTTATTTTATAAAGAATAAACCCGAGAAAGACAGAATAGTTGCAGCCAGTATCCGCACCGCAATCATCTCAGCACACATTGGTGTACTAGGAGTGTTTTTAATACTTAACTATTTTTTTTTTCATTTATTTGAAACAAAAACAAATGTATTAGACAAAAAGAGAATCAGCAACATCATAAATCATTTACCCATAATGAAATTGTAAGCTAAACCCCTGCGATATTCAATTAATTTGCGCTCTCTGAGCATATGTTTTCACGAAATCCAGTAATCTTTATTCTGCTTGGATGCACAATTTTCTTTTCTTTGGCGCTGCTTTGCCTTCAATGAACTCTCATATAATCATATCGTATTATATAAATAGGTATAAAAAATACTCGTATAAAATCGATACCCATTCTCCGGTGAGACCAACATTTCCATGAGCCAGAGTATAAAATCGAGTATAGCATTGATCACTCCACCTCCTGTCAAATGATATTTGTCACACCGCCAGTACTACTTTAATCCACCTATTTTGCTTAGCTCTTTTTTCCGACATTAATCCCCCACCACAACGGCTCATTGGCAATTCATCTAAACGCCAATTCATCGCACTACAATTCCTCTAAAAATCAATTAATCTAAATAACAATTTTATTAAACAAAACTTAGCCTATATTTTTTTTATTGCATTAAGTCCTTTTTTTTTGGACACGGACATGATTTCGTCGCGACCGTTTTTTTGTCATGTTATAATTTTTTGACCCTGGACAGTTGAAAATGTTTTTCAGGCTACTTCCTAGTATACACCAGTCCAACGAGGTATATTACGCAAAAATTTGGCGCCAATTTGAATTTTTTATAGAAATAAGGTCTGTATCGGGAGGGGAAGGGGCAAGATAAGGCGGTGGGGATGTGAGGTTACACAATCTATGTTGAGTTAATGTACAGTGGCGGACAATTACTTAAGGACACTCATGAAGATTAAAAAAAACCGAGTTTTTCAGAAAATTTTGCATTATGCAGAACAAAGCAAATATACCATTCGAAAGTTTTTCCAATCCACTACAAAATAGCATTAAATAATTGTTCATGAATATCGCACACAGAGTTGTATAACGTCAAAGTATACAACTAATGCAATTTTTTGGCGACAATTACTTAAGGACACTTCGAATTTGTGCCGCTTTTAGTACTGTATGTTTGCTATTTAGTGGTATTTGTTTAGATATGAGCAAGAAGTCAAACGTAAAGCCTGCCCAACGTCAAGAAATCGTGCGTCTGCGTTCAGAGGGAAAATCTGTACGTGAAATTGCATAGTAAATTTAGCATAGTAAATCTTTCAAAATCTGACGTGTTCCAAGCTCTTTAACATGCGAAAGCTATATAGAAAATTTTAGCACGCAGTCTGTTCTAAACCATAACTACATTCAAATGGTTTTTTGGGGGAAAAGTGTAGCGAGTCGATGTAGCGAGTCATAATTTGTAGGAAGTCGTTGTTCTACCCTTCTAAAGAGATTTGGTAATGTTCTAATCTGCAATGTTTCGACTCAGCGTTATTTTTTCACCTACCAGGCACATAGAGAGAATAATCAGAATGTTCTGGGTAACAACTAGGGTTGCTGAATAGTTTTTTAACCGGTCATTTAATGTTAAATGACCAGTTAAATGAAAATTGATTGTTCGAAATTTTATGAGAAACTTTATGTCTTCTTTATTTTCACAAAATTTTTCTATAATTTTTTTCAAAAAATACAATAATATTTTCGCATTTTTAGATGAGCAAAGGCAGATTTATATCTTGGTGCTGGGAATACTTTGAACGAAAGAAAGAAAATAACGTGAACGGAAAGCTCGCTTTTTTTGGCTACTGCAAATTTTGGGGAGATCGTTATCATGCTAATAGCGGGAGAATCGAGAAACACTTAAAGGTATTTAGGTTTGTGACAAAAATTGGAATCAAAAATATCAACTAAAAACTGAAAATCAGAACCAGCGAGAAGATTACCAAAGGCCAAGTCTAGAAGACAACAGCAAAGCCAGAGAAGAGAACCAGAATTTTTTAACCCAGGGCTAACAATCAGAGCAAAAAAAAAATATTCGAAAGCTGGAAATCAGAAATACATGGAAGACTACCGAAGGCCAGTGCAAGAAAGCAACAGCAAACCGAAGGCTTTTTTAACCGGTTAAAAAAACCGAATAATAAACGAACGTTCGATTAAGCAACCCTAGTAGTATCACTGATTTTGTCACATCCATTTTCGTTGATTTTTTACATTCGATTTATTCTCTCTGGTAATATGGTGTTATTTTATCCAATCATACCATCTCAAAATTTAATGATTTGTGTTAAGCGACAGGTGTTGATGCGCAAATGTGAATATAACCGAGATTGAATTCATTTCGACGTGTTTTATCTTTCTCATTTTAGCAACATCTTTTCGAAATGGCTAATCCGATGTCGGGAATTGTGGTCTGTGGCCGTATTGGTAGGAATATTGCGGGTCTCGTCTTCGTCAGCATGAGCCAGCCGCTGTACATCATTCCAACAAATTTGTTCAAATTATCGAAAAAAGAGAAAGCCTCTCTCACAAAAAGCCAGATCATCAGGCAAGAGCAGATGCCATCCGTTCCACAAGAGGTTGAGATCAAAGTTAAAAATCAGATCGTTACAGAAATTCGTAAAGAAATGGCTTATCAAGAATTTGGTTCAGGAGATGACGGATGTACTCAGGTTTTAATTATTTGGCTTCCTATTAAGTGAGTTTCTTTTTTTTTTGTTTTTTTAGTTTGTTGTGCAATGTGTCGTATCAAATGAGATGGTGCGTCGTGTCTGGTCTCGCCAGTTTGAAGTGCTCTCTATTGATCAACGCCTCGCTATGGATGTCTTGCCAAATGTGGCTTACAAAGGAAAATTCGACTTGCATCTTGATTTAGGCGATTTTGAAGATTTTCCTGATGAGGAAGAAGTGAACGTTGAAAATTTCCAGCCTTCGTTCGAAATCTCGTTTGTCAGCTTCACGTCCATTTTGCCCAATGAAGACAGTTTGATTCATGAAGCAGTTAAGCTCTTTTATTCTTTAAAATTAACTGCAATTCTTTTACATTGCATAATGTTATATCTTTTTTCAGCCTTGGAACCGGCATATTCCTATAGTGATTGATGTGAGAAACTACGAAGCCGTTGAAGAAGAGTATTTGTTCGGACCTGCACTGGAAGATCCAAACGGACATGCAAGTTTAATTTTTTTATTTTTTGCAAGTCGAGTCCCTCCACAGTATGCGGTTTCGGGACTGGCTCAAGCATATATTACGGCGGTTTT
>BBSZ01000126.1:0-27288 GCA_000981365.1 Subanguina moxae | reverse complement strand
GGGGGGGGGGGGAGCTATTAGAGGAAATACGGTATCCATAAGTAACAAAATTCATCTCGTCTAACTTGTATTGAATCGTAACTGTTTAATGTGTCAATAAAAGTTCTTTTGGGTTGATACGAGTTACGAGACGAGAAGTGAGGTCGTTCGGGTCAAATTTTGGTGTTTGGTCTCGTCTCATTTTTACCATTTTAAAGAGCAAACAAGGTTAACCTAACCCGAAAAACTACTACAATATGAAGGGTGCATTTTGTCCCACTTCTTCCTCACTACAGTCAGAGGTGTCATTACAGTGAGGTTTGAGGGTACTGGCAAACTTATGTTTGTCATCCACTCGGAAGCCCAACAGATGGACCGAAGTGTTGCTCCTTTCAAAACACTGGTGAAATATATCTCGAGCTATATAGTAAACTATATTGCATAAAATAGTTATTCTTGCCAAATTACAGTGTAATCACCTTGGAAGTGCATGGCAAATAGCTGTTTAGTTGGGCAGGGGTGGTTGAATAAGTGCCTGCAAGCATTTGCGCTTCTGAGTTGCACTTTCCTTCCTCTGTGGAATGTGGTAAAGAAGTGTTAATACACTCTTTACTGCCCTTCTTCTGTACTAGAAACAGCTCCTGCTGCCCCATATTATCCCCATCAGACAGGTGGTTGTGTTGTAGAGAAGTAGACTTAAGAGGAAGAGGTGCACACTTATTGGCCACTTTATCAACTTTGAGGGCTTTTACCAAAGGAACGGGAGTGCTTTCAAAGGAGTTGTCAAAGCTGAGATCAGTAATTTTTGACTGGGCACAAATCGAAGCTATTGCTGCAAAAAAGCAGATTTAGGGTGTAGGGTGGCTCGCCAAGTCGCCAACGGGCAAACTCGCCAATATCGGGTCTTGTCACTCGACGGCCTTGTAAAATTTGAAATCATAATCACTATAGAAAATTTGCTTCAAACTGAAAGTTGTGGTTTTTGACGACTACTCTACAATTGCATTGTGCTTTTTGAATTTTTGGGCTTCTTTGTGTGATATTATACTTACCATTAGAGACCGGTTCATATGCCAGAAAGTTTAATCCACAACTGGGTTCCACCGTTTTTTTCCTCAATTTTTGACATCTTTTCCCAATTTTAATATTAATGTCTCTAAGGCAAAAAATCGTAAGGATTGTGAATTTGCCAGCCATGCTCTTTTAGGTGTATGTAAGACAATAATTTTCAGATTCCTTAGCGATTTGTTTGTCTTAAAGTGATTACAAATTTAAATTTTAAGAGGCCGTCATTTGCAATAGCTTGTTTGGAGAAAGTGCTTTTTGTCTCTATCTCCTAATTGGACACATAGTGTAGCTAACTGGTAAAACTTCATACAAGCAATTTTAGACCTTGTCCAGTTTGCCCCTTCGCCAATTGGTTGTGTCCCAAATTTAGCTCTGGTTGCCGAGAAGGTACCTGAGTGACTGACTGGAGAGCGAGTACTGTCGACCAACTTTTTTATTACCCACTGGAAAGAAGGGCTCGAGTCATCTGGTGAAATCAACCGTTCAAACCCGACTACAATATCCAGTCTGTGCTTATCCAAAAGGCCATGGTGGAGTAAGTGATGGGTGTCATGGATGGTGCCCATGCCAGGTGAGTCACACTGTCTACTGCTCAAATGCTCCTCATCTATACTCTTCTTAATATGGAACTAAACAATGATATATAGATCAGAGTAGAAGGTCACAAAGAAAACCTCGTCGTCGACGACACCTGGCTCAAGGAATTGCTTGCAAAGAAGCAGACAATTCACAGCTATGTTGAAGGACATGACAGACCTGTAAAAATTTATAAACTCACTGATTTACAAGCTAAAGACAACTGACAAGACCAAGAACTGCACATAGTCTCCGATATGGTGGTCTGCACAACAGCAGTAGCACAATTCTCCCTGCTCACTAAAGAGGCCAATTTGAAGCAAAGACTTGCAAACACACCAAATTACCTAAGAATAACTAATGTTTTCCCCACCCTGCGTACTACAATCCCCTCGGTAAAGCAAGCAGCGGGAAGAGCAAAGAAAGAAGTGGCCTAAAGACATGGAGCTTCAAACAATTCTGCTAATTTTAAGCATACTTGCACGGTCAATAAAATCGGAGGCGGGCGCACCAACAACCGCCAAACTTGTGAAAGTTGGACGGTGTCAGGTTCTAGAAATTCAATAAATACCCAGGAGCGCCAGCGCTCGTGCAAGTATGCTTTTAAGTGAAAATAATTTGTAATTAATAGTCAGTGATTAATAGTCAGTTTGTAATTAATATTCAGTCACATTCTCCCACTCAAAGCATTATTTTGGTTTGCGTCTCAGAGCAAAGAGCAGAGATTTGCACAGCATTGATCCAGACCCTCGATCCAATGCCTCTCGTTAAAGTGACCCCATAGATGCTTCGATTTTTGGTACTACTTTATTATAAAACTCCCCCAATCCTGTATGCCCCCCCACAAAAAAATACTATTTACTTTCACTCTTGCAGGTGGATAATCAAGTTTTTTTAGGTTAAGATTAATCCTAATTTTATTGTTTTTTCAAGGAAATTTAACCTGAAAAACAATCTTTTAATTAGAAAAGTTAACTTTACTAAAGTATTTGCTTATAAAAAGGCAAAAACTGGAACTTGAAAATGGTACTTTGCAGAGCTAGGCTTTCTTTGAGAATAAGACAAGCACTCACAATTTGTGGGGTGGTGGATGGCACATCTTGATTTCCTTCTTTCAAAAATGTCCACTGGCCCCTAGATTCTGAATTGGATCCCAGGGATATTCTAAATATTGATTCTATACAAACAAAACTTTGAAACGAGAAACCTGCTGATCCACACATTCACAAAAATATTTCTGGAAAAGTCAGAAGGCCAGCACCCAAGGATAGGTCCAAAAGCAGGAGACCAAATGAATTTGTTAGTGTCAAAACACTCGTCTGACATCAGTTCAGCATCCAGTTTTGAAGGGGACACCACAGGAACCAACAACTAAACATGCATGTCTTCGAGCAATATTCATTCCACGAAAAACCTACTTGCCAAATCCCATCCACTTGTCTGCTCTCAAAGACTGGACTGGAGCGCTTGGTGTATACTCCAGTTGGCAGAAAATACTCAAACCAGTCACCCAGTTTGAAGTTTTTTGGGAGTGACAGCAGCATTTCCTCCTGCTCTTCGAATATCCAGGCAACAAATTTGTCGTGAATACGGATAAGAACAAACCCATGGTAGGACATCCTAAGGCAATCCTGAAATAAGAAAACTAAAAAATTTATGTGTCTTTAACTCAATTCGTAAACTTTCTTTTATAAATCGAGGTGTATGAAAACACCTCAAAAGGCTGTAGTAAGGTATAAACTTGAGAAAACATGGCTCATGAAAGTCTAAACATGGTGTACCTTGGAGTATGCCTTCTTAAACTTGGCAAGAGAGCGGTCTGACTTGCTCACTAACACAAGAGAATTTGCTTTAAACAGAAGGGCTATCTGAGTGCTTAGGGTACTGGGATCCAACTGCATGTTTTCTAGGTCCCACACACCCTTGCAGATATACCAGGCACTCAGGACAGGCTCTTCATTGAAGCTGAAATCTAGTTGAATAGATGGAAAAGTGCAAGCAATCATACTCTGATTTGCTGACTAAAAATTGTCGCTTGGATGATTTGTCAGGCAGCATTTTCACAAACTCTGCTCCAACATCAATGATTCTAGCCAACATTTCCTGCAATAAAGAAAAAGCTTTAATAGTTTTCAGAATATTTTTGAGCACCACGACAAGCTTCTCCGGGCATTTGGCATTTATGAGAATTTTTCGTGGAAAGATCGAAAAGCTGCTTGCATCCAAGTCTGTGGCAGAAGAGAGCTGCAAGCAATACTCTTGGTAACTACACGATGAAATAAATTTCACAAATGAACTTACTAAATTTTGCACCGAAGAGGAAGGCGTGTCCACTTTGACGGACTCACAACTGTCAATAGTTTCCTCAGAGGAGCCTCTTTCGAAAGTATTTGTGCTCTTGATGGATTGCTCCAGTAAATTGCCTTCAGAGACATTAAAACTGCCTTTTTTTTGTTTCTGCACAATCTTTATCTCAGAATCCGGAGAATTGGTGAGTTTTTTGATTAGGCTTTTAAACATTTTTGACATAGACTAAATGGAATTCAGATAGAAAATAGCAACAAGTGATTGCTGATTCATGGTCAACCTCAAAGAAAATAGCAAAGACAACAACTCAATTTTGCAACACACTATTTTTATTCAAGGTACTGCAAACAAAGAAAACGCATTGCCAGTAAGAATATGTTATTAGATTTTCAAATATTTTTTATACCCATCTTTTTACGAAGAAAAGCATTTAAAACATTCCGATCTTCCTCTCCATGGAAATTTGGAATGTTTGAACTTGCGAGGGACCACCTCATAGTGTCGAATTAATTTTTAATTTCGAAATTACCTTTTTTCATCAATTCAGTTTCAAGTTGCGTCTCAAATTTTGCTCTATTATTTATCTTTGTTTTAGTGTTAATATTTGTCCGCTATTTAATCTCTTGTATAGAATAGATTTGTAAACATTTCATGGTACTACTGTATTATACCCCCAACTGCGAGATGAATCCGAGCAAGATTCTTGAGAAATAAATGCATTTTAGGCCTTTTTAAATGGTTAAAGGGCAAAAAAGGGCGGAAATTTTGCACAAATGGATTACAGAACAAACTGCCTTAACCGCAAATGACCGGCCCCAAACGACTCGCTTTACCGTATTTCTTCTAGTTATAACCCACCCTAAATTCCGTGTTGGTTACATTGTGTTTTGAGATATATTTTTTCGGTGGTTGCTACACATGTTATATACCAAAGCCTAGAATCAGAGCTATATTTTGGTACATAACATGTATAGCAACCAGTGAAAAATTATAGCTGAAAAACACAATGTCACAAACACGATTTTGGAATTTAGGGTGGGCTATAAATAGAGGAAATAAGCTAGGTAGAATACTTATTAATAATGCCTATTAGCCTATAAGACAAAATAAGTGTACCATGAAATTTTGAAACCTGCCCAACAATTATTATAAAGACTTATGCGTTCTAACAATGACTTAAAACGGAAAGTCCCTTTTAAGAAATATCAACAATAGCTAAGCTCATATAAAGATGATACAGAACAAAATAAATAATAAGAAACGAAATCCAATACGCAGCTTGAAACTGAATTGATGCAAAAAGGTTATTCGAAATAAAAAAAGTCTATTTCGCCAAAATTAGGTGACTTTTTTTAACTCAAACCTTTTTAAATTGCGATTCAAATCAAGGGTTCAGGTTTTTTAATTTGATTCATGAAAAATAAATTATTTGACGCTACTAAAATGTAGCACTTCTCGCCCCCCCAATTTTCACAGCTACTTGGTTATACCCCTCGCGCCAAATCAAGTTTTCAAAAATTTTTAAAAAACCATTTTTAAGCACAGTCGACGCTCGATTTAGCGAACGCCCAAAAAGTTCGTTCCACAGTGGGTCCGACCATTTTTTTACCTCAAATTTTGACATCTTCTGCCAATTTTTATGTTAATTTCTTTAAGACAAAGAAATTGTAAGGATTGCAAATTCGCCGGTCGTTTTTAGACAACTCAACAATTTTGCATTTAAAAAATCCAACTCTCGATTCAACGGACTCATTTTTCTAAAAAGGCGTTGGATTTTTTAAAGGTGAAATTGTTGAGTTAATATGGAAAAGTTGGGATATGAAGAACCAAAAATAAAGAAAGACGACATGTAAATCTTTTGACAGAAGGAAATGTATGATATCAACACAATGATAAGATACTGTTTATTCTACAGTTTCCAACAAAGATATACATCGCTCAACAAGTAACAAGTAGATTTGCTCAAAACGTAAAAAATTTCCTCCGGGCAATATCGACAATAACATCTGCAGCATGTCCTCTTACCTAAATACACACCAACATTGACTTGCAAAGGGTCTTCTCAATCAAAACAAAAGAGCTCTTACTGTCCAAGCAAGTGACCTTAAGGAAAGACCTCTCCGGCAAATCTTAAATATAATGTTGGACACTGTATACTTCTGACCCAAAATAGCTTACGGCTCGTGGAATGGACACTGGGATAACCTTCTTGTGGGTATTTGTCTCGATCATCTGGAGTACCATCTAAAATTTTGTCATTAGGTTCTTCTCAAAATCTAGTTGGATGGCACAACAGAGGGCAAACAACTTATTTTGTCCATCATGCTGGAATATCCTCTAAATTTAAGAAGTTTGTATTAGCCGAAAATATAACATCCAGTGTTACCTCTCCCAATTGGACGGGCTGTTACCGAACACGGGCGCGTAAATGTATCTGCAATTGGACAATAGACAGAATAAAACGATAGTTGGTCATGCTTTTCAAAGTGGAAATATGGCTATGAACAGTTGGTGGTGGCTTTTTAAATATTCTTGTCTGTCTCAAAAAGTTAACGATTGGCTTGAGGAATAAGTATCCAGCGTTTTTTCAATTGCCTTTTTACAACTGTTTTGATTACTCATATAGGCGTGTGAGCTACCAATGGAAATATGTCTTTTTCATTTTTCCAACGAGTGCTTAAGTGTTGATTTGCAGAACACTATAATGATGAACACAGTCTTTAGGGGTTTGAAAGTGATAGATATTCTGATAATTCACCAATTCTCAATAATTAAAATACTCTCCTTGTGCATCAATGACTGTCTGCCATCTCTCTGGAAGCTTGACGATCCTCTCAGAGAAGAAATGGATGTCCTTGGAGACAAGCCACCCTTCACTGCTTCCAACTCCTCCGCCAGCATCCTTGTCGTTTGACTGCCATCCATCTCAATTGTCTCGAGAAGGGCATGGTCATCGAATTCTGAAGTTCTTCCATGCCCTTTACTGTCTTCTAGTGTCGCCTGCCTTGAACCGAGCAAACCACTCTCCAACTTTCCTTTGTCCAATTGTCCCTTCTGCATAGGGTTTCGGTCAGATCCGCGAATGAATCAGCTGTTGACCATCCCTTCTCAAAGTGGCTGAGCATAAAATAACGAATTTCGATGTGATTAGGCGTCCTCGTGATCAGAGATAAACAAATTGATCAAGTAATGATCAATAATGATGAAACAAGGAGCACTGTATTGTGCCAAACTTTACTTTTAAACCCCTAATAGCCGTGTTCATATTTTTTAGTCTGCAAATCAACACTTAAGCACTGGTTGTAAAGAGGAAGCAGACATCTTTCCGTTGGTAGGCCATGAAAACTTCATAAAATTTTGATTAAAATATTTTTTGTGTATGATTTTTTTGTGAAACAAGGGCAATTGATAAATTATTCGAGAGCTAAAAACACGTACATCTTTTAAAGACATCTTTTAAGCCCAAATAGACAAAACAGAAATGCTAGAAATGAAAGATATATAGCTACTTCGTTCATGGCTGTATGGGTAATCAATCAAATTTTTAAAATTTTATTATTTCAGCAGTTCTCTAATAATCATGTCTATTTTTTTTTCAGGATGGATGTCTTCTTTCCAATCAGGTATCAACTGCCTTGATGTTGTTGGAAAAAGTTGGGGAAAGATATTTAAGTGAACAAAAAAGATTTTCTTTAAAAAAAATCTTCTCCAACTTCTTCCAACAACATCCAAGCAGTTGATACCTGATTGGAAAGAAAAGAACCAGGGCCGCCATGTTAAAAAAAATTAGAAAAGTTCTACTTTATTATAATCCCCCCAGGCAAAAAATATTAAGTTGGCAAATAATTTTTTGCGGTTTTGTTTGATTGCTTGTCTCACCACGCTTGCCTGGCAACATTGCCAAGCATACTACAGTCAACTCTCGATATAACGTCACCCCTTTTTCAAAAATGGTGACGTTATATCGAGAGTTGGCTTTTTAAAAGGTGAAATTGTTGAGTTGTGTAAAAATGACCGACAAATTCAGAATCCTCACGATTTTTTGCCTTAGAGAGATCAATATTAAAATAGGCAAAAGATATCAAAATTTAAGGAAAAAAATGGTCGGACCCAGCTGTGGATCGAACTTTTTGGGGTGACGTTATATCGAGAGTTGACTGTATAGCAATTGAAAGTGCAAGACTTCACCTATCACATTGTTATCGTCCTTTTTTATTTTCACCAATTTTAACCGATTTTTAGGATTTTGAAATGGGCAGCCCCGCTGACCAAAAACAGCACTTTCGACACCTGCTTTTCGACGCCTTTAATAAGGGTCAAGAAGCTACCACAGCAGCTCGGTATATTTGCGACTTGTATGGAGCGGGATCTATGCCAGAAAGGACAGCTCAATACTGGTATGGCAATTTTGAGCTTCAAGACACCTCCCTCCCACCACACCGGTAGGCCATCCAACTTTGACGAGGACCAACTTCGGGCCTTGTTGGAGAAGTAAGGGCGTCAAACCCGAGGGAAATTGGTCGAGAAGATGGCCTCTATTGGGGGGAGTTATAATCCAGTAGAATTAGTGTTAAGATAATCAAGTTTTAAAAACTTGTGGGATAACAAATATTTTGACGAGAGATTTCGATTTGAGTTTTTATTTCATTTGCTGAAATTATAAAAAAAAAATCCTGTACATGTTTTCCTAATACCTAGAATTGAAACTTTGAACAACCTCAAAATTTTGACATCACCAACTAAATACACACTACTTACTTGTCAGTGGCCAGAATAGCACTATACTGAAACAAAACAGCGATTAGAGCAAAGTCGTCGGGCTGACACTTACTATTCCACAATTTCCTTCCTCGTTTTTGCTTCTTTTAATAGGCAGGTCGAGAAGCATAATGTCTCTTCGAGACTTTTTCTCGAATTCAGATTGGAGCTGGTCAGAAATCTTAAAGTCTAATGAGGAGACCACTACAATCTGCAAAGTGAGCACAATTGAAGGCGACCCGTGTTGGCGATCATTTAGACAATGGGCTAAAGTACACTATTCCGCGTATCTCAAAAGTGATTCATAACTCATTTTTTCGATGTTTCAGCACTCAAAAAAAAAGTTTTAATGAGCAAATGGATAACAACAGTCTAATCATCCAATCTCAACAATGTCTTCCTCATCAATTTCATTATTCGTTTTTTCCTTACCCAAATACTCAAAAACGATAGAATTTGAACATGGTTTTGTAAGCTGGCGCCTACCGCATAAAGAAACTCCGGTATGCATGCTTTTTTCATGCATCCAAAGTCCCTTTTGAGTGATTTGTGTCTAAGGTATGTGGGTGTGCGCATCTCAACTCCAAACCTCCAAGCCCCCTTCGGGGGCGCAGGGGGCTTGAGAGTTAGAGATGCATCCACTCATTTACCTTAGACATGATTCCGAGCAATGCTCTTGATCATAAAATGCATATAGAGGTTCTTTTTGCCCAGCTCCAGTGACCAAAATGAGGTAGAATACCCTAAAACAAAGTGGTTTACCTTGGTTTCTCAAGGCAAAAAGTTAAATTTTGGTCGAAATATTTTTTTGCTAAAAAGTGTCGACCGCCACTTGAAAACATGTTTTAGAAGCTGAAACGTTGAAGAAAGATGATTTTGGTCATTTTTGAGCTACGCGGTATAGTGTACTCCTGCCAGACAATGAACAACACTCACCCCTTCATCAATGAAAGCCATGACGTCGTCCAGACGAAGTTGTGTTTTGTTCATTGGAGGAGGAATAACCAACACCTAAACAATTATAGACCACTTGCCCAGGCGTCTATCGCCACATCATTCCTCACCTTTTTAAATGTATTATATAGTTTGATGAGGGCAGCCCACTCGGGCAGGCGGTGGGCATTACGCTCCAGCACCTTCTCAAAACGATACTATTTTTAGAATTAAAACAGTGGGATTTAACCAACATTTGAAATGAATGCCTTGTTGATGCCATTGTCCACAACCTAAATAACTGCTTTCAATATGTTGGATGAAAAGGCAGAAAACCTACGTCCTTGCCAGAAACAACTAAATCCATCTCTCGCTTGTCCAGCCTTATTCTATTTTCCATGAGGAACAGGTTCATGCTGTCGTCAATTTGCTTAGAAGCCATATCTGAGTTGGTCAACTTTAAAAATTGAATGAAAAGGAGGTTGCCTTCTCACCAGCATACTCATTGTTCCTAAATACCTAATGTGTAAATAAAAATATGTAATCAAGTAAAAAGACTCAGATAAAGACCAACGTGGAGAGTTCTTACCTGTAAATAAATTTTACAAACTGCCCGACACCCAAAGGGGCGAAGTCATGCAAATTGATGTCGTAGATGTTGGCCTCCACCAAGGCGTCTGGCGGCAAATGGTGCTTCAACAGCTCAATTCTGCCGTCCATGTAGGGAATTGTGTGCCTAAATTCGGTCAATTGTTTGTGACTCAAGACAACTCATCTCTCCACCTGTCAGCAATAACCACTACATTCTCGTGCTCTGAAAATAAATGTGAATAAGGTGTGAAAGCTAAAAATTAGCCACCGTGCAAAATTCTAGCAAATTCCACTTGGAAGCCAAGGATGTCGACGAAGTCGTCATAGTAATTAACATCCCTAAAATAATTTTTACTGGTTTTCTAAATCAAGTATTTGACAAGTGTTCAACACTGAGGTCAAGGCTACAATATTTTCACGATGAATTTCCGACCCAAAACATTAGTGCAGTAAAAATGAAAAAAATTAGTTTGAAAAACATCACTAACCAAGTTCAGCCATTCATTTGTGTAAATCAGCAAAGTATCTTCATTGGCTAAACTTAGTTATATGGCCTGTTCCCAAAATCATCCAAAGACATGTTCGTACTACTGTATTATACCCCCCCCCCCCCTTTTACCTCTTTCACCATTTTTAAGGTATTAAGGGCTGTATGGGGAGGGAAAGGGACAAGTAAGAGGCCATTTTCTAAGGAGGGCCCACTCATGGAAAGAGAAGATCTTGAACATAGCTTTGTCAACTGGGAATTGAACATAGTTTCCCTTACAGGGTCCTACCGCATAAAAAAAGCTCTGGCATGCATGCTATTTTCATGCATCCAGAGCTTATTCTCGAGTGATTTATGTCTCAGGTATGTTTGTGTGCGCATCTCAACTCCAAGCTCCCGAGCCCCCGTCGCCCCCTTGAGGGGTCGAAGGGGGCTTGAGAGTTAGAGATGCGCGCACAGGCTTACCTCTGAGTTGAATCCGGCAAGGTTCTGGAGAAATAAATGCATTTCAGACCTTTTTTGCCATAGTTCACTAAGAAAAACATGGTAAAAGGGAAAAAAAATTGCATAGATGGGTTGCAGAAAAAACTGCCTTAAATGACCGGCCCAAAACGACTCGCCTTACCGTTTTTAGTGCATTAAAATAGGTTAGGGGGGATGGTACACGTATTTTGTGGCAGTTACATTTGGGGGAGTATGATACAGTAGAGTCGACATGTTTTTAGGGCATGGTTTTTTTTTTAATTTGACCAAAAGTCGACTTTTTGCCTTGGAAAACCAAGGCAAATCATTTTTGCAAGGTACCTAGATACCAGTGTTTGTCAAATTCCATTTTTTCAGGTTCAAAAATTTCAAGTGAATGCTAAAACTCTGCTTGCAATCGCCAAAGTTACTGTAATTTTGCAAACATTGTGAGATACCTAAGTTGTAATTCCCAACACTTTTGTCTCACTAGGAGAGGTAAAAATGAGCTTTTGAATGCATTTATATCTCAAGAATGTTGCTCAGATTCATCTCGCAGGTAAACCCGGGCTCCCATCTCCAGTCCAAGCCCCTTCGGCGGAGTTTCTTCCTAGATTAAAATGTGTTTACCAAACAGAGGGTGCTGCCAGAACCACCAGAGTTTTGTTCTCTCTGGGCAAGTTGTAGGGCACAGTAACACGCATAACTGCTGCTACTTCTTCCATCAAGCAATGCGACAGGAAGACAATTGCTGGCAACATCAACAAGGTCATGTCCAAGTTCAATCGCAAATTATTTCTAGAGAGGAGAGAAAAAATGCGGGAAAGTAGAACACGGATTAGGCTGACCTAGCTACTACTACTATTGAGCACTCCACCAAAGGGCTGGAGATTATCCAAACTGGTTGAGCTAATTGGTCTTATCCATTATCCCAATTAGCAGGATATATGTAATGTAGCCTTTCTTCCCAATGCAATTGATTATCCATTGGTCTTCTTACCAAATATACGCAAGGCTCTTCTCTCTTTTTTTATTACTTTCGTAACCGGTTGGGAGGGGGACATCTGACCCCTTACTGATAAGCTGTGGTCATCTCCACGCAAGTGGAGGAGATGCTTTCTAACAAGTTGACTCAATGGGATGCCCCTGGCAGTCGCGCAAAGCCCTTGATCAATTTATTTGCAATTACCAGCATGATATTCCGCAATCTTCCTGCACTTGTCACATGCTGCTCATCTTCTAGGAAAATTTTTTAAATGAATGGTTGTTTTTTCCTACAATTCATAAAGTACAGTTGACGCTAGTACAGTCGAACCTCGTTAAACTGGCACCCCTAATTCAAAAAAATGTGTTTGTGGCATTGTGTTTTTGACCTATGTTTTGCTGGTGTCTTCTGGGCATGTTATACACCAAAATTTAGCTTAGATTCTAGGCTACGTTTTGGTATATAACATGCCCAGAAGACACCAGCAAAACATAGGTCAAAAACACAATGCCACAAACACATTTTTTTGAATTAGGGGTGCCAGTTTAACGAGGTTCGACTGTAGTTTGTTTTAGGTCAAAGTTTTATCTACAAAAAATTAGTGGAAGCCATTGATAAATCTTTTGTCACCGTCTATACTTAATATATTTTATTCCATAGAATGGTATTGCCACCATACAAATAAACAGTAAACGAGCTAATGGGTTGGGTATGCTACTTAACTTTTCGCGTATGCCTCTACGCAAACGTGGAGCTGTCCGCTGCTGACAGTTGTTGAAGCAGAGAATCTGGCACATCTTTCTAATGTGGTGCTGGTTGAACTGCATATCTTTTAGCGGAAAGTAAATACAGGAGTTTATGTGAAGCTGATTCCTGTCATCCACAGTTCCTAAGACATAGTCAATAGCAGCAGTGGTGTAGCCAGGATTTTCTGATGAAAAAGGCAAAAAGTTTGAAATCATATTAACTAGTGATACTGGCCATTTACCTATCAAATGCTAACGAAAGACTGGCAGCTATCCCGCTTCCCTCCCTCTCTAGATGCGCCTCTGCCAGTACCCAACAACAACTACTAATGCTTACCTGCTAGTAAGTATTGGTTGGCATTGATGAACTCTGTGACACCGCAAGTGGAAGAATGAGTGGGGATGAGTCAGATGTGGCCACAGGCTCAGTGTTAGAAATTAAGGTCTTAAGCAGGAGTAGTTGCTTGTGAATAATTAATTGGTGGACAAGGTTTACCTAAACAGTTTCTTATCGGAAGATTTCAAAAACTCACTTTGAACGCTTAGATAGCTTTTACGTCATATTGAAGCCAAACACTGTCAGTGTTGTTTGATATAACGTCCACATGAGAGACTAAACATTTGATTCCTTTCAAATACATCAAACTTCTTGCTTGCAATCACTTACCCCATTTGGCTTGGCAATAAACTTGAGTAAAGTTAGCCATGCGAGCGCATTTAAAAGCCTGAATGGGAAAAGAGAACATATAACCAAAGTAAGAATTGATTTAAAAAAACAGGTCATAACTGTTGTTTTATCTGACTATGGAAATTGGCTGAAACACATTAAGGAGTGGGCAGGCAAGCCTAACTTATTGCAATTGATAAATTATTTCCATTCCATCAATTCATATTTGCTCTTTCAGGCATGAAAACTGTGTGTACGACTGCTTCAAATCCTTGCTGTGTATGCATGCATACTATTGCTCTGATTTGTCTAATAATATTTTTACCTCATGTCTTAAGTTTTTCAAATTTGGCTAGAGCTCTTAGGAGAGAGATTACCGTATAACCTCTAATAGAGGTCCTCTATTAATCCTGCCCCCTCTCTTGTCACAACGGTCGGTGGTCAATGATTTTTTAGGGCTCATCCACCCGACAATTGGGTACTGACACCATACTCAAAAATGTGGCTGAGATTCAGCGCTGTATTTTTGACTATAGTGTCAGTGCCTGATTGCCGGGCGGTTGAGCCGTAAAAAATCGATAACCAGCGTCCGTTGTGACGAGAGAGAGGTGATGATTAATAGAGGTTATACGGTTGCCAAGGGTTGACTGTGTTTCTAAATAAAATAATGAACTTTTTTTTAAATATTTGCCTTGTTGGCCAAATGTGCTCGCATTTAAAAGCAACAAAACATTGTTTTAAAAAAATTCAGTGCCTTTTTTGTTGACCATTGCTCAATTATTGACGTAAATGGATGAAATGTTTCTCTTACTATGATCTACAATAGCATAGAACAAAGAGAATTGAGGAACCCTAGTCGACATATTGCTGACTACGAATATTTTGCACCTACCACTACTGCATCTGTTCCCTTTTTTTCAAGGCACAGTTATAGTGAATTAGGCGAAGCTGTAGATGCGTATATTGATAAACTTGTGCAAGACCAATTCCAACTTGCCTACACTCAGTATAAGCACACAAGACATCAACAGAAACACATTTCAAATCATCCATTGCATGTTAACAATACTTCCAACTATGCCGGTTGGCTACTTTTTCAATTAATATTGTATGGTCTGTTGTTTTCAGGTCTTTTCACAACCCTCTCTAAATTTCTGAAATCTTTGACCATACCTAGAATGCTGACTTCGTGCTTGTTGTTTTGGTCATTATGCAGTCTGGTCAGATATGCTTTGTAGGTCTTCTTCTTCTTGACTGCCAACGAGCATCATTAGATTGTATTTAGGTTGACTGAAAAAGCCTTGCCAACTCGTGAAGCACCTCTTCCTCTGCCCTTCTTTGGCAATGAATCTGCATCGATTGTGGAAGACTATTTCCGAGGTAATGAAGCCGACAAATCATTACTGGTGTCCAAGGCTGAACTGACCATCCTGATGTTCTACGCTCCATGGAGCCTTGACTCCATGGAAGCAAGGCAACCATTCCTCGAAGTTGCCGCTGCCTTCAAGGACTTGGGTAGTCCAATTGTAAGTGTTCTCTGAGAACAATACTTTGACAACTTATATGTCTGTAAATAAACCCTATAAATAAGGTCTTGAAAGCTATGCTATTGCCCACCTTCTTTGATTTTCAAAGAAAATTTTTTAATGTGGGTCACTGTGTGCTTCTTTAAAGAAGAAGCAAGTCTTCAAGAAGTCTTTTAAATTTATAAAAAAGAAGTGAAAAATCATCTGAAAAGTGCAAACATATAATTTCTGCACACGGCCTTAGAGTTGTCTCTTGGTGTTCTAGCAAACTGCTTCATTTTTAGATAAAGTTTGTTGCCATAAATTGCCATGATCACAGGTAAGTTTCCTTCTTGCTCTTTGATTATCTAGTGTTGGATTTTAGAGGTCAGTGCAGAGGTATGTACAAGCTGTATTATTTTCCTGTTATATTTGGCTATGTAATGGGAGGGATTCCTATTGTCTTTAACCAGCCACTTACCAATGACCACTTGTTCAGGTAGTTCTTTGGAATAGTTTAAATTATAATATAAATAAATTTTAGTTGGGTAAGCTACTTAATCTCGCCATACGAGCAGATAAAAAACTTTGTGCACTGGAACTATTTCATTGAGTTCTATGATTACTCAGTGATTGGTTACTTGCCTTTCGAGGTGGTCTTACACTCAATTAAGCAAAGTTTAATTAAAATTGTATTCCTGTTCAGAGTGGAGTCGAGCCAAGCCATGCATTCAACGTCTTCCTGTTGAGTGCCTACAAGAGTGCTGGTTCTCAGGCATCCATTGGCTTTGCCTCCTTCCAAAGCTCAGCACTTGCTGAGCAACTGGGTTTCCAAACTGCAAATCAGCTGCGCTTGTACACTTCTCTGAATGGTCAACCGTCATTGCTATCCTCACTGACCCTTCACAAGACAGTCAAGTCAAATGATGTGGTGAAGTGGGTGCAACAAAATATGCAGTCATTTACCCACAAAGGTGTGCACCAACTCAACCTTGAAGGTGTGTTTCATTACTAAGCCTTGACTAAGGTGGCTAGTTTAGAGGAGGAGTTAGGCGGCAAGTCAGAAATGTTATTTCTCAAATTGAATTCGTCGATGTCCACAGTTGTGTTGTTCAGTGAGAACTATGGACTGCCCTACTTCACCGAGTCGCACAACACACTTAGACAGGTAAGTGACTGCACTGACAGCCATACCTTGATTATAGATTCCATCTAGATCGCCAAATCATTTCACAACTGCAACCCCAACCATCAAACAACTACATCCATGAATTCTTTAAAAGAATATCTGGAAGAGGCCAAAGTTTCGTGTTTTCTTCAGCACAACAAAAATAAAAAAGTATTGCACACAGCCATATATTCTAATGCCTATTTTTGGTCTTGTAGATTGTGGACTGTTGCACCTCTTTACACACCCAACACATCTGCAATCGCGTCTCGCAAAAAACTGATGAGGAGCAGAGAGACCACTCAACACAGCAATGCTTGCTGGTTGACAAAATTGTGGATCCAGGTATTGTTGTCTTTGTGGATATTTGTCTAGCTAGAGGTCAAACCTCTACCCTATTTAACTTAGAATTGTTCCGTCGGAAATGCTGCCTGTATTATTCCAGCAACCATCGCCGCAATATCTCTAGCCAACCATTTCAATTTTCTTTATCCTGGAAAGTGAAACAATCATGCCGTTTGCTTCGTTTGATGAGTAAGACCCAATCCTCAGGATTCTTAAAAAGTTTTATGGCATCTGAGGAAGCCAGTGAAACTCCACACACTTCCGATCATTCTTCCAAGGAATATAACCAGCTTGTGTAAGTTTTAAAAGTCTTTTCGTTTGTTCCCATTGACTTTTGTCCGCTTCAAGCCTCTGCATTTTGTGATGATAAAAATTGCACACAATATTTCATATAATTTGCAGAAAGGAAAAAGTAGCTAGCCAAAAATTCAACAACAAACCCTTGGCTGGTGATCGCTCTGTAATGGTCTCTAGCACCGCAGACATTAAACGCTCGAACCTTACCTCCAATATAGTAGAAGGATTGTCTTGCAAAACAAACAAAACCATCAATTTCTTAATGATAGAAAAGCGCTTCGCTCACTACTTTATTCGACTTTGGGGTGGTACAGATGATAGCTATAACTCAGAGGATTCTCTGGCCATTGTTTCCAATCAGGATGAAAAAATATATTGGATGGAAGAAAAGATCAACAAGTAAGTCTATTGTTTTATAGCCATGGTGATAAATCTTCAGAAAACACCAATTGCTATGTTTCTGTCTACCCTATTTAACTTTTTTTGAGTAACTTGACGCTGAATATGAATATAGAACGAAACGTGGAGATATTAGCACAAAAATTTGGGGCAAAAGCCTATTAGATTTAATAGATCTTTTATATTTTAGGACAAACGTTGACTCTTTTCTTCATAAACACATAGTTGGTGAAATGGCAGAGAAGCTACCGTCTGACTCAGGCTTGTCAGAACATAACCTTACAGTTGCTTCCTCCATGAGCATCATAAAACGGCTGAATGCTTCTTCTTTCACATCACAAATTGTTAAAAAGGTAATCCAGCTTTGAATACTTTAAGGTATTATGTTCGGTGATATGTTCTAATTCAAATATTTTGTGTTATTTCTGAATTATGTGCCGTCACTATGGACTACAGTTTTCTTTCCGTGTTCTGCATAGCTAATGTGTTAGAGGGTGTGACGAGTAGAAACTAACTAAAAGCAGTTCTAATTAAATAATTGTATTCGAAGAATTGACTAATTTTTTGGAGATTTCTTTAGTTATCGTGGTTTGTCTCATGTATACCGTGTTTTCTAATCAAGGTGTGGGGCCTTATTATAGAAAATACGGTAGTGTGTTCCTGACTATTTTTCGGAATGCAATTGTTTAATTAGATCTGTTTTTAGTTAATTTCTACTTGTCCCACCCACTACTAAATTAGCTATGCAGAACACGAAAAAAATTTGGAAGGAGAAGAATTCTATAATGATGGCACATAATTCAAAAATAACACAACATATTCGAATTATTTGGTAACCGGCTTTTTTGAAATTAAAAAAATTGCTGCCCTGGGCCACGAGCATGCCCTTTTAATGTCCTTTTTCAGCAGAATCCCTTTGACTCCTTAGTCTTTTTTATGGGTGGAAGGAGATGGCATGGTCCAAGTCACGGTTGGCCTCCATATAAAAAATTTTAGTTGAAGCTATCTGACTTTAGTGCTCAGCTACATCCTCCACTCCACCAAACATTATTTCAAGCAGTTTGACTCACTCATCCACTTCTACTGGTATATACCTTGTGGTGTTTGTGTTCTGATTGAGTTAAATTTAGTTTGGACGCTTCCAAAGAGTCATTGCCTTGGCAGTACACTTTTGACAGTCTGCCTGCATTAGTCTTCTTTCCAGCATACAGGTTTGTGTTTACTGTCTCCACACTTATTGTTTGATTACCAAAAAGACCCATGGAAAACTCGTTGTTCCCCCGGGACTTGCCCCCAACTATCCCCAATCTGATGGCTTTCCTGTTGTCTCGAGTGCAGCCAGAGTTACGGTTTCGCCTAGCCATTTCGGGCTGCACCTATCAATGTCTGAAAAACAATCTGTTTCAAGTCAGTCAATTCCAACATAACATGGAGGAAGATGTGCGCTCCCTGATGAGACTGATCAGAAGGCACTACTCACCATTGATGAAGAGTCAATTCCGTATACTTATTAGAAGGTTTCTTCACCAGTCTTTAAACGTATTGACTCTCATCATTTAGACGTTTTGTGCAGAAGCGAGCGGCTGTTCACCTCCAGAAGATGCTTGAGCTGTTTGAACAAAGCAAACATAAAGCTCTGGACAAGGCAATAGAAGACACTCTACTAAGTGATTTTCTCTTTTTGAAATGGCTAGTAACCAACCGACTGGGCCTCACTTTCAAAACTTAGTCTTTCATTAAATCTTGTTGTTGACTGTGGAATTGGATGTAATACGTGTTCAACATGTGATTTGTACAAATTGCTCTTCGTTTTAAATAAACTAATGCCTGAGCTGTCTCTGAGTCATCAAATCAACATAGATGACACGTCATCCGTGATAGCCATTCTCAAGCTTGGGTGGTGCACAATGGTCACACTCTCCTCCTGTTCCCTAAACATGTAAATTTAGAACAACAATTATTCTTTAAACAATTTGTTAGCAAGTCTCACCGGAGTTCCCAATTCACCCGGTTTTCCAGGTTTGCCTGACAAGCCTGGTTCACCCTTTGCTCCCGAGATACCCTACAAATAAACATAAATAAATAAATAAACAGTTTACAACCCAAGATCGATAATTTGCCGAAGCTACTCTTTTTCACTGCCCTCAAAATTAAACATTACTTTTTGATATTTAAAACCAAACAGTTAATGCCGACCTTTATGTCCAACAAATGCACCGCCTCAACAACGTCATTCAGCAAAAACGGCCTGACAGGCATCATGGCGTTCTTCTGCAACACGATAATGCCCACCCTCACATCGCCAATCTGGGTAAAGAAGCTATTCAAACACTTGGCTGGGAAGTGCTACCTCATCCCCCGCATTCTCCCGATTTGACGCCATCGGATTTCCACCTTTTTCGATCGCTTTCAAATGGATTGCGCGGCGTTTGATTCAATAATGATGTGGAATTGCGCGCTTGGTTAGAGGAATTCTTCGAGTCAAGACCGGGTGATTTTTACCGCCGAAGCATTGAGAAGCTTGTTGAGCGATGGAAGCAAAGACGATTTTGACGACAAAAAAAGACCAAAGTAAAAGATTGGTACTCTTTGAGAGATAGAAATTTAACAACGGCAATTCTTATTTATCTCACCTGAGGTCCAGGTATTCCAGGAGGTCCCTCATTTCCCGGCCTTCCATAATCACCATCTTGTCCAGGTGACCCTACAATAGAAGATTTCAAGGAATTAGCCAATACGAATAAACATTTGTCTAAAATAACAACAACTATACCGACGGGACCAGCCACCCCTCGAAGACCTTCAGGACCATCAGTCTCTTTTACAGTTCCAGGTTGGCCTGGTGAACCCTTTTTGCCGGTCAATCCAATAGTGCCAGCAGGTCCAGGAGGGCCTGCTGGACCTTGTACTCCTTTCTGACCATTTTTTCCATTGATGCCATTTTCTCCAGGCCGGCCTGGCAAACCTTTTGCTCCCACAAATCCAGGGCGACCTAAACTTTTTGAAAGGGCTCAGCTGAAAGGTAAAAAAGAACTTGCCGGCAGGTGCTTGGGGGCAATCGAAACACCAGTTTTGTTGGTTTAGATCTCCAGTTGAATCAGCACCACTCTGGCCATTCTCTCCAGGAGAACCATCCAAACCTTGAAAGAAATATATGAAAATAAAATCTAATTTTAGCAGACCAGGATCTCCTTGAAGTCCTGGCAAACCAGGTGCTCCATGTGCTCCCATGGAGCAAGCACAACACTTGTTTGTCTGCTGCCCAAGTTTACTTGTCGGTTTTGCTGACGGTGAATATCCTCTAGGAATAGTCTGATATAGACTGCTTGGAGGGTGAGCAATGTAAACACTGCTTGTAGTGTATGGAGAGGCATAGGGCATGTAGATGGCCTGTCTAGTTTGGCGTCCATGTAGCAGATGCTAAAAGTAGTTTTTGTGCATGGCTACCGTATATTGGCCTGATGTATAATTATTGCGTCTTTTTATACCGAGGATCTTAGCTACCTTTGTGAGTATTCTACCCAATACTTTTATACAGCTGTTATGGACCTGCGTCTGAGCTGTCGAATGGTATACGTATTGAATGTAGGAGCTTATAATTTTCGAAGATACATGCATCTATATCTCAAAGTGGCATAAATATAATTCGACCACTTAAAGTGATGATATAAATGCAGTTTTCACTTTTTTAAGCAATCAACTTCAGAGAAATGGCGAAGAGGAATAGATAAATGGAAGACATTGGTTAGATCACACCCACTTTTTTATTTGTTTTCTTGGAGCAATATTTACTTTGGGCGGTAGTAAAAATGGAGAAAACAAACAAAAAAGTTTGGAATGAAGAGCTTTGAGTTCGCTAAGGATAAGTTATCAATAATGTATATAAAATATAAGTTGATAAGCTATCAAATGCTAGAGAAAAAAGTCAGGTTGGTCATGGACTCCTGTCTTGAGATGTAGATGTATGTATCTTCGAATGTTTACACACTTCTACATTTAACCTATATACCATTCTATAGGTCAGAAGCCGGGCTAGAAAAGCTGTAGTCAAGTGCCGAATAGAATACTTGCAAAGGTGGCTAAAATCTCCTGTATAAAAACGCGCGATGATCATGCATCAGTTCAATAGAATCAGATCAAAAGTAAGGGTAAACTTGTTGAGTTTTTGAAAACTGCGTCCACAGACGATCGGCGTCCACTCTGCACATTTCTAGGTCGGGACTCAGTGAAGACTGGATTCTCTGGATGTAACTGTAGACTAAAGGGATGATGACAACACTGGCTGCCGTTGCAATGGTGCTACAAACCTGCTCTACAATAGATGCAGAAGCAACAATGAATTTTAAGTCTTTTTTTACATTTTAGTGTCAATGAAAGTGTTACTTTGAGTGTTCAGCTTTGACAACCAACCCCACAGAACATTATCGTGTGAAAAAATTAAGCAAAGAACCTGATTGTGATGCCCAAGAAAGAGATTAGTTTGAGTTTGTCGGCATACTTACGACGAGCTTTGAATGCTTCTAGTTCAATCATCACAGTTGGCGACAAAGATTTAACACCAATTAGATAGGATTGGTCACAATTGTAAAGTGACTAAAGATAATATGTTTGGGCAGCCTTTGATCAGTGCTGCTCCAATCAATAGGCCATGCACACAATCAACCGCATTCAACCACAAAAAGCAAGTTTTTTCATAAAGATTTATAGACTAGCCACAACCGTTTGTTACCTTCTTCATCTTTTCCCAACAAAAAGATTAGATTTGCTGCGCAAAGAATTGCGCAGCAAAGATGCTATTAAAAAGCATTAGCAGACAGAACTTAAATACCTTTAGGCCCCTTTACCAGATATTGCTGATGTAAAATTATTGGTTAAACTTTGATCTTCTCTCCAGCCCCAAATCCCTTCACTAAAAAAAACTAATATAAAAAATAGTACCAAATGGGGCTATGCTTTGTACTGATGAATATATCCAAATGCGAAGGAAATAGGATATCGCTGCCGCAACATCTCCCTGCCACTTATCAGACACTTTCTTACCAAAATAACCACGTACCAAAAACTGGTCTACCAAACCGTCGTTACTTTATTTTTAGATTTCATGGCTCGATACAGAGACGGTGGAATTTTTACAGAAGGAGCGAGAATGATTGTAGCAATGGCTTTCTTGCGGCCGGCAGATATTGAGCAGGCCATGGTGGACTTAGACAATTACTATGGGGCCATGGGCTTAAATTATTTAAAGCCAATTCTCGATTGGATCGAAGAAAATTACGTTGGTGAGTGTTTTTATTTTAGATGGTGGAATTCAAGAAAACCTAAATTTTAGGTCATCTAACAAGAAATGTTGTGTTTGATAACTCAATGTGGACTGTGCACCAGAGAACTCTTGATGGAGAACTAATTGGAACTAATAATTACTGCGATGGGGGTGTTTCGGCGGGGGTCTTTTCACCGGGGGGTGTTTCGGCGAGGTATTTCGAGGTGACCCCGATATAAGAACATCTTTCAGGATCGACAGTTTGTGCTCTTATAGCGAAGGTAAACTTTGTCTATTTTCTTTGTCAGCCAGCCAATTTTTTTTTGGAAATGCTCTTATAAGAATAGTCGACTGTATGAAGTTTTACCAGTCCGTTACACTTTGTGTGGAATTGTTTTTCCAGGCAAACTAGTGCCAGTGACAAGATCCTATATTGGCAAGTTGATCGCGTCTTTCTATTGATCGCATATTTTAATCTAATGCTGTCATTGGCAGAAACTGCTTTTTTTGCTTAAACTTTATGTTCAGTTATACAAAGTGTGTGTTCACTACTGCACTGCAACAAGGACAAACCAGTGTGACAATATCCCTGGAGAGCACAACGAAAAGTAATCTGCTTGTGCTTAAAAACTTTTGGCCTTGGTAGAAAAAGAAGGGCAATCCCTGCTGCTCTTCATCTCTCAAGTATAATTTTGTTTACAGCAGTTTATGAAATAAAGAATTTTTGAGTTTATTTGGAAGGCGTACCAGCAGAGTTTTTGTTCAAGTGTCTACACTTTCATTTGTTGCTATTAAAAGCAAACAAAATGTTTAGTTCATGTGCTTTTTCCAACTTAATTAATTTCCTGCTTACTTTTTTTAGTTGGCTATATAGTTACATGTTTAGAAAATATTCGGCTTTGTTAAGGTATAGGCTCTATACTAAAAACGCGTAGTTTCTTTTCTTTTGCCTTGGTCCCCACTGATGTAAATGTAAACCCAAATTAAGCCTAATCCTTATCCATAGATCGTAGGTCCAACGTATACACATACTATGTGTGCGCTCCGTCTTTGGCTTAATTTTGTTTTACACCACAGAAACATGAAAATAAAAAAAAAAAAAAACTGCCCCATCGCCAAGGCAAAAAACTGCGCTTCTAATGAAGGATCAGCCATTCTCCAATACCTGCACTTATTTTAGAAGACTTTATTTCTCGGAATATGAAGACAAAAATATAATAGTAATATTTCTCTCTAATAGCTACTTCAAAAATAACGTCGTCCTCGGCTTACTTGTGGATCCATTCAATTCAAGCAATACCCACGCATCTCGGCCTGATCATCTCCTCTTGTGTGAATAATAGACGTAAGTTGTGGCGGGTTTTTGTTGCTGTTCTGGAGTGGTGAGAGGATATGTTCCCTTGTCCCAACGATTGTCATCCCGCCAGTTGGCTAGACCTGCTCCCAACATGTTGTTGTTGACTGTGATTGCAATATTTCCGTGGGTTTTGTCGGTAGTGTAGCCAGTGCATTTGTTGCATGTCCTACAAATGTGTGACTTTGGTTTTAAAAACTGATATCTAACCTGCTACAATAACACTTCATGTACCACTCATAGCTGGGGTGCTCACAGATGTTCTGAAAGAGGGAGCAGTCATTACGTTGGTCCACACATCCTCCATTGTCGTAGTAGACTGCAATAAGTGTGCTTTTCTTGGTTTGAATGAGTGGGCGTAATAAAGGGCGTAAAGAGTTGTTGATTTTTATACTTTTTTAGTACTTGGAGTGGGCCTAGTACACTCCAAGTACGCTCCCCAATTCAAAGCCTCGAAGTCGAAGCATTCCCAGGCTCAAACACTCGAAGTTTAAGCACATTCGCCGACTCAAACAGTCAAAGTCTAAGCACACCCTCAAAGCTCTAGACTCGATCTCTAAACTCGATGGTCCAGTTCCCCTATATAGTAAAATAATAAAATAAAGCAGAAGATAACGCAAGTGGCCATCCCAGCGATAATTGGCTTTAGTTTGAAATTGATGAAATTAAATGAATAAATTAATTCAAGATGAAACTTTCTTGACACAACAGTCGACTAGCACAACAATTGTGCTAGTGAAATCTTTTGATGCATAATTAGTTTTGAAGAACAAGCCCCCTGCTCTAATGAGGTCGTCCTTTAGTTAAAGGTTAAAAAATAAGGTCGTTACGGCCCTATTAGAAGAAATACGGTATATTAGCATTTGATAGAACTTATCTTTAGCAAGCTCAAAGCTCTTCATTCCAAACTTTTTTGTTTGTTTTCTCCATTTTTACAACCACCCAAAGTAAATAGTGCTTCAAGAAAACAAATAAAAAAGTGGGTGTGATCTAACCAATGTCTTCCAGAAGGTGTGTCTGATGGTATTTCGGAACAAAATCTATTCCACCCACCTAGTCCATTTATGCGTTGTAGGCCAAACACAACAATTAGCAGCCACACAGTGATGTCCAGCCACAAATAGTTGAGCAACATTTTACAAGTTCAACTGCAGTGTGCTAGCAGGTTTGATCCAACCAAAGAAGAAATGTGATGAAACTAACATTCAAATACAGCTTGCCACATTATTGTCTGTGGGTTTGTCGTATGCTCTATTAATTGCATTGTTCTGCTGTTTGTGCTGCTGCCACTCAATAATTGCTTTTTGAATAAGGATAGGCATGACTGGCTTAGCTAGTTTATTTTTAGCTATGCCTTCACCTCTTTGTCATTTTTTACGTTCATTTTAGTAAACAAGTGCAAATTTACACTGGAGAAAACCTTTCAAATGAGCAAATCTCCTGACCCTTGCTTCCTTGGTGATGCTTTATCTGTTCCTCTTCGCCACTTCTCTGAACTTTATTGTTTTAAATTTGAATTAACTACTCTCCTCATCTGTGTACAATCCTGGTGGGTGTTGCTGACCTCTCCTTTCTAATATTTGTTCAATCAAAAATGTTCATGAACAAGAAATAGTTTGTGAGCACACAGCAAACAAATCTAAGACACCCACCACAGCATAGATGGAGGGGAAATCTGTGCGCTCACTCACCTTTCCACCACCTCCTCCACCAACTAGCAGCAGTATGACACAAATGTATAATACATAGTGAGTGAGTATGTATATACACCCCCATGGCAACCAGTCGAGAGTAGTGGTGTATAACTTTCTAGAAAGACTGCTTGGAACTAGAGCAGCCATGGATGCAGTTCAGTCCTTTTGATTGAGAGGTGTTTAATATTCCACCACCATTTTTGTGGCTGTTGTGTGCTTTTTCCCTCTGTCTTATCCTGTTTTTGCTTCTTTCATCATTGTCCAGCCAGATGTACTGCTCTATTGTAGTGCATGAGTTGTTGTAGTAGACAAGCAATGGGCTGAATCAATCAATGTCAGAAGACAATCTTTTTTTGTGTTTTCTTTTGAGTTTACATTTGTGTGGGTGTTTCCCTTGCACTTTTCGTTTTAAAAATGGGAAAACTGTTAGTCAAAGTTCACTTTTATAATGGTTTGCAATTCACATCCAAGCTGGTTTTGTCCAAGAAAATTTTTCTAAGCCCAAAGAGTTGTTTCAAGTGAAATTTAAACGATATTTCAGTTGTCTAATTTCACTTTACCCTTGCCATAAAGCCATCGTTGACAGCAACATTCATCAAACATACCTGAAGTACTAATTATTTGTAACCTCTACATATAATGCTGTATCGCCCGGCTTTTAACTGATTATATATATTGGCTTGAGGAATAAGTATTCATCGTTTTTTCAATTACCTTTTTCATAGGTGTTTTGATGACTCATATATGCGTGTGAGCTACCAATGGAAAGATGTCTGCTTCCTCTTTACAACGAGTGCTTAAGTGTTGATTTGCAAACTACAAAATATGGATTAAGATACTCTCCTTGTGCATCAATGACTGTCTGCCATCTCTCTGGAAGCTTGACGATCCTCTCAGAGAAGAAATGGATGTCCTTGGAGACAAGCCACCCTTCACTGCTTCCAACTCCTCCGCCAGCATCCTTGTCGTTTGACTGCCATCCATCTCAATTGTCTCGAGAAGGGCATGGTCATCGAATTCTGAAGTTCTTCCATGCCCTTTACTGTCTTCTAGTGTCGCCTGCCTTGAACCGAGCAAACCACTCTCCAACTTTCCTTTGTCCAATTGTCCCTTCTGCATAGGGTTTCGGTCAGAACCCCGAATGAATCAGCTGTTGACCATCCCTTCTCAAAGTGGCTCAGCATAAAATAACGAATTTCAATGTGATTAGGCGTCCTCATGATCAGAGATAAACAAATTGATCAAGTAATGATCAATAATGATGAAACAAGGAGCACTGTATTGTGCCAAACTTTACTTTTAAACCCCTAATAGCCGTGTTCATATTTTGTAGTCTGCAAATCAACACTTAAGCACTGGTTGTAAAGAGGAAGCAGACATCTTTCCGTCGGTAGCTGACACGCATATATGAGTCATCAAAACACCTATGAAAAAGGCAATTAAAAAGGCGCTGGATACTTATCCTCAAGCCAATACATACAGTCAAGTCTCGATTTAATAGTAACCCAAAAAGTTGGACCCACCAATGCTGGCTCCAATCATTTTTTCCCCTGAATTTTTTACATCTTTTGCTAATTAGGTGTACCGTGAACTTGGTATACCGTCAAAATGGTCGGATCCAGCGGTGGATCGCTTTTTGAAGTACAGTAAACTCTCGATATAACGGCCCCCCTCGGGACCAGGCTTAGGGGGCCGTTATATCGGGGG
>BBSZ01000125.1:0-10539 GCA_000981365.1 Subanguina moxae | reverse complement strand
GAAGAGAGTCTCCTCAACATACCTCTTCGCTCCGCCACAATACAGGACAAAGAGCAGTATGGCAAGAGTTTCATCAGGTTAGATAGTAAAAAGCCTGAAAAGGTAGTCTATCTTAAACATATTGCAGTGCAAAAAGCATAGCAAGTGTGTTCAACCACTTTGCTTTGCATCGCCTGCATAGGAATGTGTCGCGCACAGTCTACTTGAAGGAGGATGTGGCTCTGAAGCTACACTTCAGAGCCCATTGTCCACTGGAGCTGGAAGGCAGAGTCTGTGATGGTTTGAAGGCCAACCTGACAGAGGACCGCTCACTTGACAGCTTGGTGTTAAAAGTCAGGCGAAAAGTAAAGAATGTGCTCAAACAACTGCTATAGCTGGCCAGTTTAGCATGAGAACACGCCCTGTAGACAATACGTGAATACCGTGTAAAATACAAGGAATTGTAAAACTAAAGGCTTGAAATGTGTAATGTGTCACAAATTATTTGTGCTGAACTTTGCCTTATATCCACACATCCAACTGGGATGCTTACACTTTTTCCTTCTTCACCTGGTACGCTCAACTTTTTCGACACTAACCTTTATGTTATCATTTCAAGACGACATTCTGAAAATCCGTTTTTCTAGCCAATACTATTCGATCTGAGTTGTTATATAAATGTTCTCCAATTTTATATTAGAAGGGCAGTAAATAGCCCTTCTAATTTGTAATTTAGTTTGATCTGTTATGATCAGTATATGTAGCAAAACTATAGTTTTAGCGCAAACTACTGCTAATTCGGAAAAAAACTCGAATTATGAAGTCAACTTAATGCGCATCAATATTATAAAAATATAAAGAAAAGTGAACTGAAAATGGACGCAAAGAGGCGTGTACATGTGTAGCTGACTGAACTTTTAATGTACAATTTTGGGGAATTTGAACTAAAAAGCCCTTGTCCATGAATCCATGAAAAAGTAAAATGGGAGCCCTGAATTAGCGCTAACATTGTGCATTCAGAACACTTTTTTGAAAAGACAGCTACCGTTTACTTTTTTACCAAATAATTCCCTTTCCTTCCCAGAGCATGTGAAAGATTTAATATTTCTGGTTTTATAAATTACAAAATGTTTGTATTACAAAACCAAAGATTCTTTAAAAACATCTTTAAAAATTCCCCACAATGATTTCCCATTACTTAAACAACCTTTACTTCAAAAGACTAACACAAAAAATTGAGTTGAAATGGCGAAGTAATACCCGTTAATTTTAGTTGGAAGTTCAAAAAACCAGAGCCGGCCTTACACCCCTCTAAGGCACCTGTCTTAAAACAATTACGAACAAAAGTGTCGGAAAATATAGAGATCACTGATGACAAACAACAACGAGAAACCGAGAGCCGATACTAATGGGCCGTCGTCTTGAGTTCCCCGTCCAGCCTTCTCACCAGTTCATGCCTTTTGAAACGCCTTGCTTCCCTCAAGGCAAAGTTAAGGAGAATCCGCTTGTCTTGCCTTAAGGTCTCACGCATCACTTCTAGACACTGGTCGAATACTGTAAACCCTGAAAAATAAAAATTGTTTTAATGTATCACAAATTCTAAAATAGGTGCCAAAATATAAAAAAAAAACAAACTGTTTCCAATGCCCCTCACTATTCTCGATAACCTCATTTGTCGTTCAGAAAGTTGAGCAGGTGTCAAACTCAGAAAATCAGACGTATGGTTGCTTAGGCCATACGAGTGTTTCCGCGACACATATGAGTTGGAAGATTGAGCAACTAATGAGGACAATGAATGCCCGTGAGAAAAGCCATTTAACTTCGTTTCAAAAGTGGACGGCCCTGGGGCAGAAGAATGCTCCAACGAATTGAGCAGGCCATTATGAGCTAAAGATAAATCGTGATTGAAACTATTTATTTTTCAGAAGGCTATGCTTCTCTTCCCAATGAGAAATTAAAGTAAATGACTAAATGACATGGAATTTTGACAACTTTTTTTTTTTCAAAAATCCATATGGATCCGGAAGGATAACTCAGAAAACTTAAGAACACCCAAAGCGGTAGGCTTGCCTTTAATAGGGAGGGGAGTGGGATATTGGGATAAAAATGGATATCGGATCGTCACTATAAGACACATAAAGGGCAAACGCCCTGAAACCTTTTTTTGTTGACTTTTGCGACCAAATAAATACTTTAAAAAAGAAGAGAGCAAAAGAACAAAAATGCGATAAAAAAAGTAAATAAAAGATCGAACCCCGAAGGCGCGCCATTAAAGCGCAAAAGTTTTTCAAACTTAGGGAACAAGGTCCGCCAATTTTGCAAAAAGCTGTCCAAAAGACGGTGTCCAAAAGACAATAGTAACCAACAAATTCGCTTCTACGTTGGGGTCCTAAAACATTATGACTTTAGACTTCGTCAAAAAAAATCTAAAGAAAATTTTTAAACGGTAGCATGAAAAACTCGCGCCTGGCCAAGCCATCTGCTCTTTACTAAACTTAGCGCGGGGAATATATCTTTTACTTTTAGCCTAACACAGTAACAAGAACGCGCAAACAAATAACATTTTACACCCCAATATTTGCAAGTCTATCAGATAATCAGGGACCCCAAATATTGTAATCTCTACCATAGGTGGAGTGGCTGCTAGGCAAGAAGGAAGGTGTCTGTTCTTCAATCACAAGTACGTCTTCTTCACCATCACTGAATTCTTCTTTCTCCATGCCCATATTATCCGCGTCACTCACAGAAGAAAGATCAGATATTTCCGAAGAAATCGAAGACGTGTCTGAGCCCGTTTCTGAGTAACTCCTTGACCTTCTTGCTCTTCTAAAGAAGCTTTGAATTAGACTACGCATCCAAAACAATGGAACCCAAAATAACGAGTCGATAGCAAAAAAAAAATATGGCAAAACGAACTTCCACGAATTCAAGGCATTCGGATCTAACGGCCCTGGCTTCCTTTTTATTCTACGAGGCTTTCCCACTCGATTTTCCAAACCATTAGGGCGTCTCTCTTGCTGAGCCTCTTTGTTACTATTCATGGGTGAGTTCGCTGCGTTTTCTGCGCTCATTTCACCAACCTTGAAACGATATATAGTGATCAGAAGTCAGCATCACGAAACAAACCAACCTCGTCCACCAGCATGCTCTTTTTGTCTAGCTTGAAGGGGTTTCCAAAAGCGTGAGGGCGAGCTGCTTGAGGCTCCAGTTCTCTTTGTGGAGCTGCGCCAATAGCGGCCAAACGCCGCATATATTCCGCATATTCACCCATTTTGCTTATTGGCTGAGAATGAAGATCTTCTGCAAGAAAAAATATTAAAATCTCGAAAAGTACGGTAAAGTCCACCTGCATGCTGCAACTTAATCTTTTGGCCTGGCATCCCTCCTTCCAGCACGTGAAGACCATTGACTTCCACCTGCTGATCAAAGTTTACCCTCATCTTCTCAAGTTGACTAAGCAGACTCTTTCTCTCAATGTCGAAAGGATTCTTGAACTGGGCAGAAGGAACCACAGAATTTACATGTGAGTCAGCAACACAGATCTTAAATGGCCTTTACACTAAAAGACATTAGAATTTCGAAGACGTACATTCAGATCCTTGTACAATTGAGGAATTGAATTTTTGAAAGCGACAAGTGAAGGATGAAGATTGCTGTCTGCTTCCTGCTTTGATGGATTCGTGAGTCTGCAGCTAGAAGCACGGATCTTAAAAACGAAGTATAAAATTGTTAAAAGGATACGCAAACTCAGGCACATACAAATTGCGGTCCATTCACAAGCGCAGGAGGGTACGCTTCAATATTCTTTGCGACAATTGCACACGCTTTCTCGAATTTTTCGCGTCCGTGATGCTTGATCTTTTCAATAAGCCCCCTAATGTTGTAGTTATAAACCTGTGGATCTTCAAGGAATGGCGTTGAGATGCTGAACCTCTTTAGTGATTTTTTCAAAGACTGAAACACATATGGCGTTTAAAAAGCGAATGTAGTAAACTAATGACGGGAAAGACCAGCTCACAGAAAAGTAATAACGTGGCACCGTCGAAAGATACTTGTCAAATTTTTTCTTGTATGCTGGACTTCTAACTACTTCTGGGTCTTTTGCTTCAGACAACAAAGGCAAGAGAGCTGGATAGTTGTACGGCATAAGAAAAAGATTCAGACTTCTAAAACAAATACCAATCACAACAACCATTGAAAACCAAAATTAACCGACTGTAAATTTGAGGACGTCTTGATATAGCCAAAAGGATAGCCAATACCACCCACGTTAGATGAATTCTCCATGAATAGCTGAAAGTAAACGTACGTTTTAGGCAGAAAAAGAATAATAGCCACCTGCCAACAAATATTCGGTTCTTTTCTTTCCAAAATATATTGGGTGAGCGGAGAATTTTCTAAGTCGTACTTGTCGAAAGGAAAATCCTGGACAAGGATTGGTTCATAGGGTTCGCAGCGGAACAAGATGGTTGGATGAACTTGGCGAGGGGGAAGAGTTAACCTTAACACCAGAGATTGAAACGACGCTTTGTAAACGGAAAAGTACTTACATCGTTGGTTCCGGCCAATAAGCTTCTGGAATGGGCCAATTGCCTGTGGCGTACTTGCTCGGCTTGATGATTAATACCATCTGACTTTTCCATGTATCACCAATAGGAAATGGCAAAAAAGGCTGAACATCAGAACATCCATTCACTGCTGGAGCTTCTGTTCCATTGACCTGCTGATCGCTCCTAATAGGCAAAGGATCTGGACCATGCTTCTCCAGCTTGACTAGCACCCCGATATATTGAATCTTCTATAAACTTAATGGCTCAAACATAACCAATCATATTGCCGAATGATCACTACCTGAAGGATGGAATCAATGCAATAGCCCAACAACTTATGCGATGTCAACGAAAACGATCTTCCTGTAAAGTAAAAGCCGGTTACAGAAAACCAAGAAAAAAACTTAAATCTCAAAATTACACCTCCCATTGCAGCACAGAGTGTTTGAATTGGATAGTCTTCAGCAAGCACTGGCTGTCCAACGACGGCTTCATTGTTGTGAAAGTGACCCGGAAATCGCAGGACGATAGAAAACAGACGATGATCCCAACGGTATGGTTCCACAGTTAGTTCACTACCAATGGTAGTTGAGTTAGACAGCTTCAGCTGTAAACAGTACATGAAATTACATGATGACCAAAACAGCAACACCAACCTCTGATTGAACACCCGACGAAGAAAGAAACCCAAGACCATCAGTGACGGAAATTATAATTACTTGCTCCGGATAACAAGCAAAACGGCCTGGAAAATTACAACATACAAGCAGCGACACCAAGAATTTAAGTTATTACCACATCCATAGTTTTCGATACCCGTCTGTAGCCGATTTAAATTGACGAAACGAAGCACTGACTCAACTGCTGTTGTGAAGTTGGTGACTCCTGTAGCTCTTAGATTTTTTAGCTGCTCGATGAAAATTGCCTGACTCTCCTTCCAACCTGACTAAACTTGGTAAAGTTAAAAAAAATAATCAACAGTTCAGTCTTCAACACACCTTTACATTCATGGGATACTGGTCGTAAGTCATCAACATGTAGCGGTCGAGTTTGTATGATGGATCCCTTTGCCTTTGCTGAAAAAAAAAAATTCGGAAATTCGCATTTTAAAAGCTATATTATTGGATTTATGCCCATATTCTTCAAAAACTTAGTTTTCAAAGTTGCTAAATATTGGTAGACTAGAAATCCAGGTTAAAATTCCATCCAAGTTTCATGGTAAATTGTGAGTCGCCAAAATCGGGTCGCACACAATCGGTCCACACAAAATTTCGTATTTGCGGTTTTTTGACATGTTATTTTTTTTTCTTGTCTCCCCATTACTCTACATTGCTTTGGCCATGAAGCAGCCAAAAAAATAGCAAAAAACTGCCCAAAAATTTGCAGCCGCCTCTAAACCGTAAACTAGCAAAAATATAATATAACTCCGGGAAAAATATGAGCCAGAATCCAGCAACACCAGGGAAACTATTCAAGAACAGAGACTTCAGCTGGAAAACTCTCATTCAGCAATCACATCAAATGAGAGGAAGAAACCCTAATAAAAATAATAGAATGAAATGGTCTATGGTTTAGAATCAATTGAAGTTTATGTTCTCAAATAGTCTCTAATTGACCGAAATAAAGATTCAATTTATACCTTCAAGAACTGCTCTACAGTTTGCCTGGCGTAATCGAGATAGCTTGTGCCGAGGTAACTCTTTTGCATCATAGAAGGACTTGTATCGACCAGGAAAACTATGATAGTCATAACTTTGGATTTGATATATTTTTTCTACACTCTTATTGGCTTTTTCCAACACTACGCGCATGCCTGCAAAACAATAAACGATTAGAAAGTTAAGGAAACAAATTCACATAATGTGACCCAATGATAATTTATTTTAAGTTTATGATTAACGAGTCAGCAACAGAGAAAAATCATTGGTTGTGAGCTATAATTTTTTCCGGAATCAGACAATTTCGTCCGTTCTCAATCTTTTGCCACTCAATAATCGTATAAGCACAGGCTTCGTAAATGTACCTATTTTTAAGAAATCCCATTTGAACTAAAAAAATACCAATGGACTAAAAAACCACTAAAATCTATATCAAAACGGAAATCTTATTTCTAAAGCCAAAAGTAGTAAGCTAGCCTAAGGCAAAAAAATAGAGTACGTTTTTGCTTGTAAACGTAAAGTCCTATAGGATAAACAAAAAAATTGGGCCGATTTTTAACAGGCGTGATCGTTTTTCTGACTCGATTTTGAAAAAGAATTCTTCGCATCAGACTCGTCTAACCATCATACTCTGATGCTTCAATTTCATTTGCTGTATAATGCAAGAAACCAGATCTTTGCTTGATTTCTCAAAATATGGTTTGTATTCTGCACCAACCTCATGGCTTGTATGGATAAGAACTAAATTACAGGGAAGACTAAACCAAAATTGTGTTTTTTTCACATCGTACACCAAATGAAATGAGGGCATCAGATCAAATCGATTAAAAGCTTATGTCTTATTAATTAATTTAGACAGATGGTCATGCCCGTCTAATTTTTAATCTCTAAAGTTTTTAGAAGTTTTAGCACATGCTTCTAACTTGATTTTTTTCTTGGTGTCCTTTGTGATTTGGGCCTAAGTCCTAGACCATGGTGTGTGGACAGGTAAAACCTAAACCACAGAGGGGGACCAAGGCAAAGCCAAGTTTTCTACTTTCTATTTTCAACATTAAATAACAAAACAGTAGCAAAAAAAAATCTATCTTCAAAAACAAAATTTCAAAACCCAACCTAGAAAAATTTAAGGCTGCTCGGTTATATCGCCAAAAATTTTATGAGTATCCAAAAGTAGAAGATAACTCTTGAAACACCGTGCAAAGCTCACAATTCATACAATAACTTCGTATGAGAAACAGCCATAAACTGACTTACAGTCCCGTATTGAAATAACAATTAGCCTCACCCTAACAGCACTTTCGGACCTAAGAAGACCAAAAGTAGCCACCCCTGACTTTTTTTAAACTAAATTCTTGATTTTACAACCAGTTTACTTACAAGTTGAATTTTGTGTATTTTTTGCGCTGTTTAATTACTCTTGTAGTTATAGAAAATTTTGAATTTTAGAAGGAATTATGTAACCCAATAAAGACCACCATATGCTAGACGCAATTGTTGAAGAAACAAAACTTTAGAGGAACGCACACTGAAATAATGACAGCCACCCTTTCTGAAAGTAAAACTTGAGCTCGCTGAAATCTAACGCCACAATGAATGTCGACAGCAAAGGCGCCAGTTTTAAAAAAGGGTTTTCCGAAGCTCTCATGCGTCGTGTGGAAACTTTTTGATGATAATGCCCGGCAAAAATCTTATCTCGATATAATTAAGAATAGTGCTTTTTTATCTGCGTTTTTGCAATAGCCGTCACAATTTTAAAGTTTTATTATTTTTTATAGAGTCTATATTTCTGCTTCTTCCAAAACAAAATGTTGCTGACAATTGTCTATGGAGAGCAAGTGTCTTACACCGAGGTTTCACCGGATATGGAACTCGAAAACTTTGTGGGCCTTTGTCTGATCGAAATCCCATCACTTTCTGCTGTCCCCTTTGCAAATCTGCGTTTGGTTTTCAACGGAATTGCAATTGGGCTGTCACCTATGAACATGCCGAAGCCCATCAAGGTTTAATCATTTATTTAGAGGTTTGCCTGGTAAAATACTTAAGCCCTCCTCAGACGCCTGCGTAACATAGCTCCTGACTCCCAGGAGTTTGAGTGGGCCTTTCACAAATATGTCAAACAAGACATTTTTGAATATTATCGAAATTTGCTTTGGTACCTATGGTTTTTAGAAAAAATGGTCGAAAAAGTTCCGGGTGTTTAAAAGACGCCTACCCGAGCGGGAATTGAACCAACGACGACAATCGAGGGACTCTTCTCCTTTAACCGCCGAACTAGCCGCTCCACTTCTACGCTTTTTTTAAATATTGTTTATTCTTCCGACAGTGGCTAACCAACCTTCAACCAAATCCTCAACCCTATGTTTCTTATTCATTCATAAAATTACTCTTTTAGGAGTTTGGATTGAGTGATGGTGATGCCGTCAGTATCCAACAAGTGTCTATTCGTACACGCCAACCTCAAGGGTCAATTACTCAGCAGTCGTCTGCCAATTCTTTTCAGCCCAATATTGCCTCTTTGGTCTCCAATTTGGTAAAAGGCATTAAAGTGCCGAATGCTTCTTCGATTGCTCAGCAGGACAAGCAGAAAGCCAAGGAAATTTTTGACTCGTTGAGCAATTCTACTCGTCTTGATGTGCTCAGCTCCTTCGCTCCTGAACTTGCTGCTGCGTACGAAACAAACCCAAATAACTTTGGTATTCTGTTTTGTTTAGCCTGGAAACCTTCATAAGTTTTGCGTTTTTTTCAGAAGCATTCCTCCAAGCTTATCTGACGCACAAAAGTGAGCAAGAACGTAAAGTTCGATTGATGTATGACGAAAATAGTGAAGAGGGTCAGCGGTTCATAGCTGAACAGATCGAGCGCGAAAACATCGACTTCACTCACCAGTTTGCCATGGAACACATGCCCGAAGCGTGAGCTTTTTTATTAATTTTTTAAAAAATGAATAGCCAAAATTGCTGTTTCCAGGTTTGTGCCTGTTCATATGTTGTATATTCGCATGAAGATCAACAATCATCCAGTGATGGCATTCGTCGACTCAGGTAGAAGATTTTGTGTCGTAAACGTGTCGCAAATTCACACTTTTTGCAGGTGCTCAGGTCTCTATTCTCTCAGAATCTTGTGCCAAGCGGTGTAACATATCTCGGCTGGTGGACACACGTTTTCGCATGACTGCCATGGGTGTGGGTGGGAGCCAAAAGTTTGTGGGACGTATTCACTCCTGTAAGCCATTTTACTTTAAAACAGGGGCTCCAAATCATGGGATATTCAGTTTTAGGTCAGGTCCAAGTGGAGGGTCACATTTTTCCTTGTCCTTTTGATGTAATGGGTGATCGAAATGTTGACATACTATTTGGATTGAACGTGGTATGCTTTAGTGCATAGCTTTTCTTCGCTAAAATTCCAGCAAGTTTCAGCTGCGCCGTCATCAGTGCAGCATAGATCTCAGCAAGGGAGTTCTGCGATTTGCGGACGGCACTGAAGCACCATTTCTCAGCGAGGAAGACTTCCGAAGAGAAACGGAAGCCATTGATTGCGAGGGTGAGTCCAACTCTATTCTGAACACTAACTTTCTAATTTTTTATTCAGATGTTGTCAGTGCCATCCAGGACTCCAGTAAGCAAGACGGTGGAAAACAACTGTAAGAAGCCTATCAAATTTCAGAATTTTCTCGTTCATTTATTTATTTGTATTGTTCATTTGTATAAATCTTGTGTCATCTACAATCGAAACAGTAATATTGTAGGCGGATCTTTTACGTAGAACTACCCTTTTAATACAAAATCTACCCTGGAGTCGAATGGAGTGTACTGGAAGAGGTGTAAGCATCCCAGTTGGATGTGTGGATATAAGGCAAAGTTCAGCACAAATAATTTGTGACACATTACACATTTCAAGCCTTTAGTTTTACAATTCCTTGTATTTTACACGGTATTCACGTATTGTCTACAGGGCGTGTTCTCATGCTAAACTGGCCAGCTATAGCAGTTGTTTGAGCACATTCTTTACTTTTCGCCTGACTTTTAACACCAAGCTGTCAAGTGAGCGGTCCTCTGTCAGGTTGGCCTTCAAACCATCACAGACTCTGCCTTCCAGCTCCAGTGGACAATGGGCTCTGAAGTGTAGCTTCAGAGCCACATCCTCCTTCAAGTAGACTGTGCGCGACACATTCCTATGCAGGCGATGCAAAGCAAAGTGGTTGAACACACTTGCTATGCTTTTTGCACTGCAATATGTTTAAGATAGACTACCTTTTCAGGCTTTTTACTATCTAACCTGATGAAACTCTTGCCATACTGCTCTTTGTCCTGTATTGTGGCGGAGCGAAGAGGTATGTTGAGGAGACTCTCTTC
>BBSZ01000124.1:0-25108 GCA_000981365.1 Subanguina moxae | reverse complement strand
AATAACGTAACTCCAAGGGACCGGCTGCAGAGTTACGTTAATGGGAGTTTACGTTAATCAGAGTTTACGTTATTGGGAGCGTCGTTTATTCTTTCCTACACTTGCTTTACGCTAATGAGAGTTTTTAATGAAAATAACATACTTTATTGGTAAAAATCTAACAAGAATCAGGCAATACTATGAGTAAAATAGTCTACAACTTTCTTCTGCTTCAGTTTCTTCATCCGCTCTTGGGCTATCAAGTCGTCTACCATATCGCACAGCTGCAGCACCTTCGGATTGGAAGAGTAGCACAGGAGCGTCTCTACAGCTTCTTTGGCCTCTCGGGAATTGACAGGCGGCAGCTCTGGCTCTTCAGCGATCTCGATCACTTCGGTGTCGCTAAAGACGAAATCTATTGTGGAATCAAACAAAATACCACAATTACCTGTCTACTTCAAGCTCTTCTATTTCTGCCGTTGAGACGTCTTCTGCGATTTTTGCGATAGTGAGTGTTCCACCGGTTGTGAGTTGATCGTCCACCGCCAAGTACTCGTCCAGATCCCCTTCCACCAGATTAAACTCCTGCAGCTCCGCCCAGATTGCACTCAACTCGTCACTTGCTTCGCTTCCATCGTTTTCGTCGATCTGTTCATCGGTTGTCAGTTGGTTCGCCTAAAAGCAAATTTTATGTTGCCACAAAAAACAAAATGGCTTCCTTTGAATTCCTCAAGCTCATCTGCCTTCTTCTCCAGCTCCGATAATGAGAGTTTTACGTTAATCGGAGTTTACGTTATTGGGAGTTTTGACTGTACAGGGTATTACAAACAAAAACTAGGCTGTTTCTGTTTGTAATACCCTGTAATTGCATGACCAGTCAAGCCATTGATTATAGTATCAGGTTAAAAGACGTCTTAGCAAACCAAAATTTATGAACAATTAGTGCACATAAACAAGGCACTTTCTTTATTTGTTCTATTTTCCGCCTTTGTTGCAATCCAAGCACAACTCCTCTTGTGTTGCTATCTGTTGCATATGGCACTGGCCTTTTATTTCCCATCATTGTAACGCAACCCTCTACTGGCTATAATCTCGCCAAATGATTGCTAGATCGTTCTCTTGATAAACGTTTTTAATTTGCAGCAGATGAGTTGAGCACAGATGAATTTGTTTCTTCATTGACATAAACTACTACTGCTACCACCACTTTTTCTACAATCTCCTCAAGCAACCCTCGAATCCGCAGGGATTTAGAGGACATTTGTTGCAACACCACTTTTGCCAAACAAAGGCAATCAATGAGATGACAAATTATGTCTTTATTCCATGCTTGCTTTCATTTCTTGTGTTTTTGGGAGCACACGAGATTCTGGCGTTTGTTATTAAATCAGAACTCCTTTTTTAGTCTATTCTTTATTTCAGCAAGTTTTTAAGCAACTTTTTGGCAAACGTTTGTTTCATTTTTGTTTGAAGTAGTTTATGAGCTGATATTGCTTTTGTGCCAATCTATTTTATGTCTGCCCAAACCTAACAATAAACATACTTTTGCTATAAATTTCCACATTGATAAGTCAGTTAGAACACTTGCCTAGCATTCTGCATCCCTTCAAATAGCTTCATAAACCAATTGTGATTTCCGTTCTTTTTTTTATCTATTAAACTTCTCAAATACTCGTTATAGCTTAATCAAGGTAAGTTCATACAGTAAATGTCCGCAACCAGTGCTTGTGAATGGCCAAACCAGCCCAATTCTCCTCATTATGACAACTTGCCCTTTCACCAAAATCAGGCATACAATGCCAACTACACTCCACTAGCACATAAATTCACACAGATATGCCCTTCTCTAGAAAGGCAGAACTTGTTAAGTGATGCCAATGACTACGCTTCAACGTATCCAAGTGATTGGCACACTTCCTCCTATGATTCCCTTCATCTGCGTACCTTTCTTAAGACAAGCGAACCAAATGCTTTGCCTCAATGTCGAAAGGATACTAGTCGTGATGTGGAATTGCCCAACAAAGTACAAGAGCTGAACATCCACTATGAAGGCAGCATCCACCAGAGGAATGCTTCAGTGGTGCCCACCCATCTATCTAAAGAGCATAAAAAGGGATTGGCTGAAAGGGGTACTCACATGCCTAACAAAAAGTGGAGCAATCTTTCTGAACAGAGGAATACTAAGAAAAGGTGGGGCGCAACCAAGTCGTCAAGGAAAAAGCTTTTCAACAATTATAGCTTGTTACTAGTTAAAACTCACTTCGTCAGCTTTCTAAACTTTTTTTTTAGACTGAAAATTAGACTGCGACATTAAAAATTAAAACAGCATATTTGTCTAATAAAATAACGGCTTTAATCCAGGGTTATCATTTTTTGAAAATTACGAACAAAAAACTGCTAACGAACGACGCAAATGATTTTAGGCCAAAAGTCTTTAACTTCATTTCTAAATTCAGATTCACGTCGGCGGTTGGCAAACCAGGCCAAGCCAGGGAAACCAGAGAAGCTGTCTCCAAAGCACTTAATGCTACAAACCCTGTGGTTAGTTTCATTACCTGCCAAAATTTTATCACCTATTCCATTTCAGCGCGCCTCTCCAATATCCACTCCGATGGACTATGAAAAATTTGTGCTGGAGAAAAGCGCCCAGTTAGAGCATGATAGGGACAGAGACCTATTGCTATTTCTCCGAGATGACATTTCTGTGAGTTTTTAATTCTTGTATACGGTTGAAAAGAACTTTCGAATATGTTCATCTAGTAAAGTAGTAGTCACCTAGTAAGACTGGTTGCAGCATCGCTGCTTTGTGAAAATTACGAATCGTATATTGCCAAGTGGTGGCGATATTTTCATAGACTAACGGGCAGTTCACATTCATTATGGAAATGTTAATTCTGTTGCAGGAATGCTTTAGCCAACCCCAGGAAAGGACAGCCGTGCCTTCTGTCTCGCAAATCCACTTAAAGGAAGCTCAATGGCTGCTTACCTTGGATGCTCTCAAACACTACTCTTCACCAAACAGTATTATCAACTTTAACTACGCCAAATTTTCGGGAGATTTCAAGAAGTTGGTTTTCGCATTTAACTATGCATTTGATAACTAACATAGCTTTCCAGATTTGATGCTGTCCAAGGTCTTATTTACCTCAAATTTGAGTCAGATATGGCAATGGATGAGGAAAAAATGCTCTCCACTGGCCAACAACCCTCAGATGTCATCAAAGAGGGTTTTCTGGTGGTCGTTCCTGGAGAAAGCAGTTTTGTAGACAACTTTAGGGTTGGTCGAATGACTGTGAAAACAGGCTTTTAAATTTACTATTGGGTTGGCAAGTTATTATTCAGCGTTTTTTAAAGGCGCTCAATAATAAATTTTATTTTTAAGCTAAAAATAAGTGGCAAAATTATTATACAGACATAATCACCATCTACATCCACTATTTCTTCCCATTTCTCTGGAAGAAGATTAATTCCAATTTGTGATGATTCTCAATAATCGTATGCGAGACACCAAATCTGTCGGCTAACATTTTGGCTGTCTGGTTCTCGTCCTCTTCCAATGCAGCCAATAATTTGTCCTCATCGATTTCTAGTTTTCGACCACGGCCTGGCTTGTCCTCCACATCGAAATCTCCAGATTTGAATTTACCAAACCACTCCTTTACAGTGCTTTCGCCAACTACTCCTTCCCCATAAGTGTAGACAAAATGACTTGGCAGCAGACACCCCTTGTCAAAGTGGTTTTGCATGATGTGACACGGTTTAACATGGTCAAGGAAACGCACTCTTAGCTAATAGTGTGAGGAAAAAATGATAACAAAAGAAGAAAAAGAAAAAAAAATCAAGAAAGGAAGAAAGCACAACATGATACCAAATAAACAACATTTAGCTGCGAATTTAAAAACGCTGAATAATAATTTGCAAACCCAATATTTTATGTTATAGAGTGAGAAAAAGCGGTATTGTCTTGTAAAAAGGGATGAAGAGGGTCGAGTGCTAATCGAAATACTGAAACAACCTAATCAACCCAATACTGGACAAAATCAAGGACCATTAGAGATCAAAACAGCAGTGCTCAAAACTACCAAGAAGGGTAAGACTGTGCTGCAGGTGAGGTTATGAAAAAATTGCGGATGGATAGCAAAAGTTTAGATAGCAGTAAGCCCAGAGACGGACAAAAGCAACTTGATACTTGCAGCAGAGGCAGATTCAGAACTACAGATATGGCAAATGGATATAGATAGGGCATTGAAGTGGAAAGGTGTGTTAAGCAACGACTTTGTGTGAGAGACTTAGGGTTGTACAGGGTGATTCAAAAAAACAGCAACATTTTTAGAAAATTCGGACAAGGTTTCACCTCCCACGAGGGGGAAGGCGATCTTGGGCATGTTTTAGGCAGTTTTACACACAAGAGTAGTAAATCAGCAGAAAACAACCACATAAAAACGCTTATTAACTTCATAGCAACAAATTTCAAACAAAAAAATCACGCAAATGCTTTCCTTGTGCCGCAATGCAAGTTCCAAAAATGTTACTGTTTTTTTTTGAAACACCCTGTAGAGCCGACAGATCTATACCAAAGCATTTGTGAACAGTCTTCTCATTTTCGTAATAATCGTATTTTCTCCATTAATCTGTCTCTCTCTATTAATTCCTCGCTCTCTAATAATCCCCCCTCTCCGAGGTGGGTTGCAAAATAATTCTCCTCACTATTAATTCCCCCAGTAAAACCTCATAGGGTTGATTTAAACAAGTGCTTCCTCTTCCTATGGGATCGCTTCTCGATCCCAGTTCTCATTTGCTTTTTCCTTTTCATTCCAGTTTAACTGAAACAAAAAAGTGGGGTGAATGAAGCTGCGAATAAAACAAATATTAAACGAAACGGCACATATTGAAAAGCGTATTCGCGAGATTTGGAAATACTGTTTTCAAAAAGATAGTTGGAATCACAAATTCAGAGTTAAAAATTCTAAAAATAAAAAAATAAGAGATTCCAACTCTCACTTATAGAAACGCTGATTTGTGTCAATTGAAAAAAGGTTTTGCTGAAACATTTGAAAAATATCTTTAAAAGTTTTTCGTGGAGACTTTGGGTCAGATTATGCATGTTTCAAAAATAATTAAACCACCCCCCCCCCCTCCCCATTCGTTCCCCCCATTCATGCCTCCTTTCTAATAACCCCCCATGTAGATGGATTGACCTGAACACTCACTTTTTAGCGCTTAGTTTATTTAGCTTAGTTTATTTCCCTGTTAGTTTGGATAAATAATATGTTTTTGAAGAGGACAGCATTTCTCTTGGCTCTTCTAGCCGTGCTAATTCAATCCAGCCCAATTCAACGTGTGGAGCTGACGCTGAAAGTGTAACCAGCGAAGAGAGTTATGGCAGCTGTAAGCTGTTTTTGGTCCTAGTATACAATCCAAATGTTTTTTTTTACCATGGTCCTCCTGTTGATTTTTTCAGGAATAGAATAATGTAACTTTATTTTGTAAATTCAAATGGGTGACGTGTAACGTTATGCATAAATATTTTTACTATATATTACACACAAATGGAGGGAGCAAAGCAAAAAAACATTCGGATTGTATACTATTTTTTCGGTAAAACTAATTGTTTCTTTCATTTTTACGAAGCTGACTGTTTAGACAGAGATGCTAGTGTGGGTATGGTGTGGCGAGGAAGGAATGCAGCAGCCAAGGCTCTTCAGCCTCCCATAGTCGACAGAAGAAATGTGTTTTCACTCTACTGGGATTTGGAGGTTTCAATTTAGTTGACGTGAAAACTTGTAAGATTGCCAGTTATATGGCCAGTTTTTTTTCGACGGCAATCTTTTCTAAACAACTTACATAATTTTTAATGAATATTTTTCACAAATAACTTCCACCAACTTCAGCCACTTAAAAAAGCAGAAGGCACTCACTCTTGCTTGCTTCAAGCTTCTCAACAATTCAAACCATCCAGCAGCTCAGCAATAGCACTTCAACGAGCTTCCCAGTCCACTTCTTTGGTAGATTCTCCTTTCATCCATCGCAAGTATTCGCCCATAGTCACCACATTTGAATGTCAAGGCACAAGTGGAGTTGAGTGCAGTGGTGCCGCCAGAGATGTCTGTAATAGTCCCACTCCTTCTGGCAGTTCTTTTGAAGCGGAGAAGCCGGGCATATTGTTTGTAGCCGAACTGCAGCAATTGAGCATAAAATTGAGCTTGTGCAATGCAGCCCCCACCCAAATTGAGCCCTTCTTTGTGCGTCTGTTTGTGTTTGATGCAGGTCTGGGGGTGCGTATTTCTGAGGAATTCCAAATAAATGCGATGCCGAGTGAGAAACTAGCGGGATTAGTGCCTTCGTCTTCTACTACTACTTCTTATACATATTCCTCTAGTGGAGTATTTGAGGAGAAGGCAGGAGGCCAAACAGCTAAAAGTCCTAAAATTAATGGAATCAAAAGAAGCACTTTGTTAAATCCACATGCTAATAAGGTAAGTGGAGACGACTGAAGTCCGACATGCATACCTATATGCCAACTAGTTAACCAAGTCATCTTTTTAGCTGATATGCCCTATACAATACCCTCGCAACGACATCTTCCTAATAGCGAAGGTGGAGCGCCTGCTTTCCGACACATCTTCCGACATCTACACTAAAAGCTCAGGTATTGCGGACTCAAAGACTGCTGCCAAATTATTGAAATCTATAAGAATCGCCGGCCAAAAGTTATCACAATACAGGAGTAGCTTCGGTTGGGCAGTGAGTCCAGTTTTCCCATCAATATGCAACACCTCCAGCAGCCAGCCTACCAAGGCACTACAGCTCTATAGATGCGATGCTAGGCTTACAGATGGAGATCTCCAAAAGTATCTAAACGAATTCGCCAAGCTGGAAAAGTCGGGCAAGTTAGTGCCTATTCCTGGAGCTATGTTAACTATAGGAGCAGAAATTACTACGTCAGTCGCGGATATGCCCAGTAAGTTAATCGGTTTTTTAACAAATACTTGGTAGATTAATTTATTTATTATTTAAAGTGAGGGTGGCACCATCTCTGCTTCCATTGAGACCTTGGAGGGCTCCTGGTGACAGCCCCCTAGCACCAGCTTTTGAATTGCAATCGTTTGTGAGTGAAGCATTGGTGGCCGAACCATACAAGAGCTGTATCAACATGCTATATGTATACCCCATTAGTCTGAACTATGGCAGTCAGAAGGCGTTTAATAGAGCAAGAAATATAGCCTGTACTGTTAGTTTTGTGGCTGGACTTAGTGGAAGAGACTCAGATGGCAATTTGAAGGTACTTTTAGCAAATTTTTATACTTTTGCATACAAAATATGGTTTTCATCTGAATCAAATTGATGAATTTTTGCTATTTTTATGAAAATTTTATTTGAAAAAACCCAATTTTGCAGTCATCTGCATTCATAGTGGACCGCGCAGACAGTCAACAAGGCCCCATGGTTGGCTCAAAGACATGCACTGTGCAGTACCACGAGCAGAACCCCCAGTTCGACGACGAAATCAAGGTGCAGTTGCCATGTTTCTTAGACAAAACTGACCACCTACTCTTCACCTTTAAACATATCTCTCTGGCTAATGCCCTTTCTCCCAAGGCCTCTTCCAACGAGGTATTAAAAACCTCATGGTTTGAGTTTAGATCTATAAGTATGTTTAGCAACAATTTGAGTCATCAATAGGGTATGCTTGGCTGCCTCTAGTGCGTGAATCTAACGATACTTTCAAATATTTTACCATGAGTGAAGATTCTGAAACTTTTGACCTGCCAGTGGCTGTTAACTTGCCTCCTGACTACATGAAGAGTCAAATGAATCAGGTAAATTGCTATTTGAAACAAATGTATGCAACTGAGATAATAAATAACTCACAAATTACAAATAATAATTTAAACCATGGATGTCAAAAGCGATAAAAACCTAAAAAAGCGATAAAAATTTTCAAACGAGAATTAATTTAAAAAAAGCGATAAAATTTTTATCGCTAGCGATAAAAATTTTAGTCCATTTTTATCGCTTTTTTATTGCTTTACAATTTTGATGTCTTTAAGGGCATAAATTTAGGGCATTACCTATTTTTTTTGAGTACATTTGTTATTTTGAAAGTTTTTTATGGTCGCCATTCAGACTTATGGTAGAATTACGAAACACATTTTATCGCTTTTTTAGGTTTTTATCGCTTTTGACATCCATGATTTAAACACGGCAAAATATCATTTCTTGAACACCAATAAAATCGAAGGTACAACGTCAGCTAAGCATGCTTTTCTCTATATTTTTGGTATTTTTGGAAAAAAAATACTCATTTTTGAAACCTTTTATTTCTGAGGCTCTTCAGTACTTAAAATGTCCTTGAGAATCTAAATCTAAAAAGCTTTGGCTTACAAAATAATAAAACCAAAAAACCCATTTACACATAATTGTACTTAGTACGCACTTACCAAAGTCCTTTTACAGTAACCCAACTCTAAAAGCACAACTTTTACAGCAAATATCATCGGATTTGAAGTTTGTGGAAAATGGACGACCGTTGTTTAGAGTTCGTTTGCGCCTTATTTCCTCTGTTTTGTAAGTCCGCATACGCTTTTATTAATATTAAGGATGAATTGTTTCAGTTCCACCAATGAAAATATCCAATCCTTTTTCCAATGTTGCCAAACCATTGAGACTTCTTGTCAAACTACATCCCCTTGTGATGAGGAGTACAAAGCTATTGGCAACTACAGAAAAGTTGTGCATAAAGAGTAAAATAAAAAAAAAAGTGCTATTATCATTTTTAAGTTCTCATCTTGTATGTCCAATCATCACAACAGGTCTTGTTCTCCTTATATGGAGAGTAGGATAGATGAGACGAGCACAGAAAACAAGAAGACTAATGCCGAATTCAAGCGAATCATCGACAAAATCAAGGTAACATATTTTCCTCTATATTTATTTGCTATATGTTACAAATTTGCATTAAACTGCAAGCTAATTTTTGTCTTTTCTGTGGAAAAAAATTAGGGTAGCTTTTTAAAAGAATTTTTATAAAAAAAAACTACTCATAATTAACTTCTTATGCTGAAATCAGCTTGAGGGACCAAAGCGGTTTATTGAGATAGATGAAGGATTATTTATGGTAAAATTGTAGGCCCTAGCTTGTGTGGACATTTACCATCTAGTACCCTTTCTGCACATCATAGTGAATAGGCTGCTCACCCTCTTGGTCTCTTCCCCTTCGGATGAGGTTGCTTTGAATACACTAAAGTAGGTTTTACATGAAGCCTTTCACATTTTTTCTTCAAAATCAAACATTTCGGCTTTAAAAATCAGACTCACAAGGGACATTCCTCAACTATCTCACCACTCGCAAAAAAAACTATAGCTTAAAATGTTCGCCGTAGTCGACTTAGTTAGTAAAATTTCAAGGGTTTTTCCCACCAGCAAGAAAGATTGAGATAATGAAGTTTGAGAAAGTTGAAAAAACAACCTGATCTCCCTTATGGTTTTTCTCGTTTTCCGCCAATTTCATACGATATTCTAGCTGTGTGCTACTTTCTTATGCTTCAAGCACTTTGTTGTTGATCACCACTAGTGCAATGTATAAATTATTTTATGATGACTAAAATATGTTGAATTGGTAAAAAAAATTAGCGTATGAAATTGGCAAAAAATTGAAATTTACTCGAGAAAAATCATAAGGGGACTAAGCTGTTTTTTCAACTTTCTCAAGCTTCATTATCCCAATCTTTCTTGCTGGTGAGAAAAACTCTTGAAATTTCACTAAGTAAGTCGACTACGGCGAACATTCTAAGCTATATTTTTCTTTTGCGAGTGATTAGACAGTTCAGGAGTGTCCCTTGTCAGTTGTTTTTGAGCTTCACATTTTTGACAAATTAGACGTTATCTAGACCCTATTTAACATATATAAGCCATATTGCAGCGTGCTGGTAGTCATTGTTGACAGGGTGGCTGAAAACAAGTCCAGGCACGAAATTCTTCGTGACTTTGTGTACTACCATCTGCGCTACGTGGTTTCACTTGACACAGATGAGACCACACACAATTCTTTAGCCAAATACCTGCCCATGCTGGTAGGTTTCACGGCTATAGACCGTAGATATATAAAGTCACATAGAGCATAAAAACGAAAATAATAATAACTACAGATCAGAACAGTGCAAGGAGACAATAAAGCAGTGGCATCTATTTTTCGCCAATCATGGTTTTTTGTGGACTGCATAGTAAAATGCATGGCCCAGTGGCTGATCCGCAACAAAATGTTTAAAGTAACTGTTTTTTGCTTGTTTATCACTCTTAAAGATTATAATTGCAGACACCCAGACGAGACCGTTTCCCGACACAACTTTTATATAGGATAGAAGGCTTCGTGCAGTTCCTAATCAGTCAAATTATCTATAAGCACAAAGATTTGCCAGTGGAGTGCAGGCAAGCCAACCTCTCTCTAGCCAACCTTTTGAAGGTTGGCACCTGGTCGCTATAAATTAAAGACAAAATTAATAAACAATTTGCAGTATTGCCTGAGCCTGACTGATCGCTATGCAATCATGAACCAAATTTACTACGTGTTAGAAAAGCTTGATCAGAACAGTTCAAGGGTAAGTACATTAATTTATTGTATTTTATCATTGCAAAGCCGTAAAAAGTCACAACTTGTGACCTTTTTTGATACAGTGTATGAGGTTAAACAATTGTTGAAAATCATTTGCGAATTTTGTTGCTCAAAAAGAATCAAAATGAAATTTTTTTTTGCTTTCTTACCCTTTTGCAAAAATTTGAAAAAATATGCAAACTGTGTTAAACATCTACACACCAACCAATTTAGTCTCTTCGAGTCTTCAAATTGGAACTACTGCAAGTGCTTTGTGGCCATGAACACTGGCTACCTCTTTGCTTGCCTCTGCTCACGGACAGAAATGGGATTGTGATGAGGGGAGACTCCTGTTCAGCTATTGAATCCAAAGTTCTTGACACTGCGTCTAAGCCTAGTTCTGGAGGGTTGATTGCCAAGTTCTTTGCTCAGATATTCTCCACTACGACGGCTATATTGGAGTCAACAGAGGCGGATCGATGTATGCTAACACTATTCCCTTACATTTCTGAATAAGGAATTTAGATGCCAACTATGTGGAGCACTTTTATCTCAGTGCAGTCTACTGCCGGACTCATTTCCTCTCTGGAATTGTGTTCCAAGAGCTAGCAGCAGCCCTCCGGGACCCTAGAGAGTATCGTAGACAGGTGATCCAGCTGGTGCGAAACTTGTTGGCCAAACATAGTGCGGATACCCGATACACTGACTCTGTTAGTTTTATCTGTTGTGTGTTTAGTTGGAGTGCTAAAAGTGTAATGTTGTTTAGTCGGCGCAGAACCGAATAGCCATGCTTTACACACCAGTCATTAGACTAGTCATTGAAAATATTAGAGAGCTGGAAGCTACAGCCAAGGTATCGGCGGAATCGCCCGATTTGTCGCCCACTTCTAGCAATAATACAAGTCAGTTGGTATTTATAATTTGCAAAGTAAGGACAAAGATTCGAAAAAAAACCGACTATATTTTGGGTATACGCTCCAAGCGGCAAGGCAAAAAAACATATCCTATTCAGCTCAATTTCAGCTCTCAACCAGCTAAAGAGTCGTTCGCTGACTGCTGACTGGCGCAACACCAACCCATTATCAAACACTGACAACTCCAGCGTGATCTCTTCCAGCCTAGGTATTGCCAAAAATTTGCGCTCCTCTACCACAACTAAAGCATCTACTCTTCCCTCCACTAAAGACGCTACAAGTGGTTCTAATAAAAATCCCGCCTCAATTGCTACATTTTCGGAAAAGTTGGACAAAACAGAAGCTCGCGACCTTATTCTCTGTGTTCTATATGTGCTTAACAAGTTGCCCAAAAAGACTGTAGGAGCTTTGTGGTGCTCACAGGAAAACATTAAGAGCAATGAACCAGCCTGCTCTGGTCTTACCAATGCTTCTCAAACAACTTCCACCACTTCTACAAATGTTTATTTAGACTTTATAAGAGTGCTGGAGTTGGCTTTGTTCATGTTTCGCTACAGAGGTAGATCTTACCATGCTAGAGAACAGGCTAAGAGACAAAAAAGTTCAATGAAAACATTGGTTAACTTCCAAACCAATGAAGGGTCGTGCACCATGGACAACCACTTGTCCACAACCACTTGTTCCACAACTTCCATTATGCACAATGCATTGAATGTGGATGAGGAGGATGTGGACAACTCTATTGGCAATACAGCCACTAGCTCTATGAGCTTCCTCCAGGACTGCCATTTGACTCAGGAGGTGGCTTTGATTGTGCTTGAAGTGTGCCAAACATTGGCTAATCAAATAGCGGTGAGTCTTTTGTTGAATTTTGACCTGGTAAAAGACTTTGTTTGGTTAGCTTGCCATTAGAACTTGTTCGGGGTAAGTACAACGAGTTACCGGAGTTAGGTAATCACCACTACTCATAGGTATGGCTCATTGAAAGCTAGATCAGCAATAGTCGATGTGGTAGCCACATTTGACAATTTTGACTTTATAAATGTCACTTGCAGACAAGAGCTAAACAATTAAACAGTGAGACCATGGACATGGCTTTCAAAAGACTTTTGGACTTGGAGATCCAACTGTTGGCACCTACTTGGCCAGAGAATGTCAGACTTCATGCCTTAGCTGGACTTGCTGTCTTTATCAATCTGGTTATGAAATTTTATCCTTTTCCTTTTTGATTATTACTTTTAATTGTTTTTTAGTTTTCTGGTAGATTCTTTCAAAATGGACCCTTGGAATGCTTGTCTTGCTTGATTAAAGCACTCCTGCTACAACTCAACTGCAGATTTGTGAGAGTCCAAACAGCTGCTGCTGCGCTCCTTCAGTTGGTTTTGCGCAACGGCTTTGACGTTGCTTCCACACATTACCGTATATTTTTTAAAGATAGCAAATGTAATAAGTCATTAAAAAGTTTTAGCCAAACATTTCGACTCCACCTCCTCTTTTGCCGACAACACCAACTCTGCTTCAGCCTCTGAAAGACTAGGTCGTCCTGGGTCTCAAACAGGGGTAGCTTTAGCAGATCTACTCAGTCACAAGCCTGTGCTACTCACCCCAGGGAGTGCCAGATTTGAAAGAGGACTCAGCGCTCTAGAGTCTCTAGTCCAAAATTACGGGGAAAAAAGAGTCTCTTTATTTGAAAAAGGTGTATTGGTAAGCAGTTGAATTTTTTGGGACAAAAAATTTAGAAAAATTATTTAGGACCTTATAAAGCAGCTTCGGGGTGTTTTAGAGGCTACAAGTGCAGTCCATGACGCAGACAATGACCCAATAAGAAGTGCAGATTTGCACATCCAGTTAGCTAACAGCTATAAAGGCTCTGCCGCTCTTCGTTGCGCCTGGTTTGATGCACTAGCTCGCCGCCATTCCAATGAAAGGTGGTACTCTGAAGCAGCTGTTTGTCAGGCGCATTCAATTGCTATCATTGGCAAGGAGCTGGTAGCCAAAAGACTCGCCAAAATAGACTGGTCTCTGCTAGATATGATTAATGATAAAATAGTTGTGGAAGAGAATGTTTTTGAAAATCAAATGGATTCTACCCAACAAGCTGGATACACTGCGGTAGGTGGAGTGAAAATTTATTAGTAATTAGACAATTTTCAACTAGATTATTCTTAATTACAGGAAAATTTCACAGAAAAAATTGAGAAAACCATTGACACCCTCATTCTAAGTGAGAGATATGAAGCTGTCGGACCATTGTGTCGTCTAGCCATACCCATCTATGAGCAGCGTCATGACTACAAGGCTTTAGTTAGTCTCTATGCTGAGTTGCAACAAGCCAACAGCCGAGCAGCTGAAGTCAAAGCTAGTGGAAAACGACATTTAGGCTCTTACTTTAGAGTGGTTTTCCTGGGAGAAGCTCATTTTGGATCAGAACACAAGACTGAATGGATTTATAGAGAGCAAAGGCTGACTTCTTTAGCCGAAGCTTGTGATAGGATGATGGAAGCTGTGAGAAATGCTTTGGGCAAGGACCAGGTTAGTGGCTTGTTTCCATAAATTTATGATTAGTTTCACAAGAAAGTGAAAAATTATTATTTCAACAAATTATTTAAACAAATTATTTCAACCAGCACGGATGCCGGTGTAAATGAGACTAAGGGTACTGAGACCATCAATACGCATTTCTATGAAACCAATCACCGTTTCAATTTATTTTAAATTTGTTATAATAAAATTGTTTTGAAACCTTTGTTCAATGCAAGAAGATTCATATTTCAATATAACTAGAGACCGGATTTGTATGTCAAAAAGTTCGATCCACAGCTGGGTCCGACCATTTTTTTTTCAATATTTGACATCTTTTGCCCATTTTGATGTTGATTTTTCTAAGGCAAAAAATCGTAGGGATTCTGAATTTGCCGGTCGTTTTTAGACAATTTCACTTTTAAAAAATCCAACTCTCGATCTTACAGATTAAATCGAGAGTTAAAATCGAGGGTTAAATCGATAATTGGATTTTTTAAAGGCGAAATTTTCGAGTTGTGTAAAAACGACGGGTAAATACAGAATCCTTATGATTTTTTGCGTTAGAGACATCAATATCAAAATAGACAAAAGATGTCAAAAATTGAGGTAAAAAAATGGTCGGACCCAGCTGTGGATCTAACTTTTTGGCATACAAATCCGGTCTCTAATTGCTAGAATTAACTTTTCGGAATTTCCTATAAATTGTAATTAAAAATCTTTTAAATTATACCGATCATAGGTGGAAATCCTGCCACCTGAGAAACAAGCGATAGACATAAGCAAACTAAACAGCAGCGTAGCGTATATACAGGTGGGTCATGTGGAGCCTTGCTCTGCAAAAATGTTGAAGACAGGGCTGGATGGTGTCAATGAAACCACTGCAGTGGGGGTCGAAAAAGAGGACGAAGAAGACGATTCAATGTTCTACAAGTTACACACAAATGTGCAAACTTTTGTGTATGAAGAGAGAATCACAGATGAGAGTGTGTCCAGCACTGCTCCTGAACAAGCTAAACTGGCTGTGAAGAGAATTGTGCTGACAGGTAGAAATAAAACATATTTTAGAACAAGTATGAAACAGCCACCCCACTCTAGAACTGCTTTCTTTATGCTATTTTTGTTATATCTTTTTAGAGGACGAAAAATTAATGGCGCTTAAAGCAGACAATTGATTCCAAAAAGTTTTTCGTTGGGACTGTAGTCAGTTGGTCAGGGGGCGACTGTTCCATACTTTTAGACCATATTTTAAAACTACTAGAATTTTTTGGCCTTCAGTGGAGAAAAGCTTTCCCAACACTAGAAGAAGGCAAAAAGTGGTGCATAGAACTGAGTTCATATTGAATCCTTTGGAATTAGCCTGTGATAGTTTGCTGTTCAAAGCCGCTCAGATTAGAAAAATACTCAATGCTGCGGGAATTCTTAAAGGTGCTTATGGTTTTGACAAATCAGCCTTGAGGAGATTGGATGTGAAGCAACTACAGTTGTTTTTGCAAGGCTCTGTTAGTCCAACGGTTAGTTTTTTTTAGCTGAATGTAATCTTTATACCTCAAGGTCATTTCAGATTTTTAAAAGAAACTTGAAATATTTTTATAATAGTAGTGCCCAAAATTGAATTTTAGGACTATTCTTTGCAAATAAAACCAAAAATCTCATATATGACTGGAATTATCGAATGAAAGCTGAACTAATTTTGCAGGTTAATGTCGGAGTATTGGCCTATGCAGAAGCATTTACAGCCCCACCTCAAAAAGAGCGGTATGGTAGCGCTGGAACAGCTAAGCTAGTTGCTGCTTTCAAGTTGGTTACTGAATGTTAAAGATTAAGACTCATTCTATGACCTATAGAGTGTTGATGACCGAACTTGCTGATGCTCTCAAAATAAATGAAGCTGCCATGGGCAGTGACAGAACGGAGTACCAGTCTATGTTGCGCAACTCATTTGATGGCATGTTGGAGCGGCTTTCTGTGTTTTTTGATGGTGAAAAGGTAACAAATGTTTTTCTTGACTTTTAGCTTTTATAATTAACATATTTTTAGTTTATTGTGGAGCCATTTTCAAGAAATTTCACAAAAAATGAAGATACCTCTCGACCAGACAACAATAATTCTCTTAACGAAAATCGCAGCTCCTCTACTGCTATGCACATATTTGATTCTATCGGAGGTGTCAATGCTTAAAATACTCTAACTCTCGCTTCCTTACGGGGACAACGGAGGCTAGGGGCTTGGGGTTGAGATGCGCGCATACCCTAGTAGCGCCCTAAACTCTTTTGATTAATTGTTTGTAATTAGTCGTTTTAGGGTATTTGCAAATTACCCTTCTGCATGCTCGAAAGTTTTTTTGTTATAATTCAATAAACAAAAAAAAAACCACGAAAGTCACATTTTTGGATACAGAGCTAAAAATTTGTAATCACTATCTATGTTTTCGCAGATTTTTTGATGAATTTGTTTGACTCTAGCTCTCACAATTAATGCAAAATGACACGAAATATTAAAAAAAAAAAAAAAACTAGAAATATCTTTTTTCGGACATAGATCAAATTTTCAGATACCTCTGTTCCCATTTTCAGCAGTGCTGTACATTTCAAAATTGTTGCTCCGATTCTGGCTCTTTGCTCCAAGTGAGCAAAAAGTGGAGCGGTGCACAGCACTGATTTTCAGCGACTCATAAAAGATTGTACCTAAATCTAAAAGAAGTATTTCCAGTCATTTTTTTAAGTTTGGTATCATTTCTTACCTACTCCAGATGTAGAAACTATCAGGAAAACAAAAAATCTCGTTTTAACCAATAACAAAAAGGTTTTGAGTATATTTCATTAGGTGCTTCACTTTATTGCTACAAAAACTTTTCTATGGAAATCCATTTTTTAGTTTTAAGAGGTATGTTTTTGCCAAACTTTGCTGATTCCTCAACTGCTCAATCATTATTTTTGCGTCTTAAATATCTTTTGCTTGATGTATTTTTTAACCTAAATAAGTTTATATATAGTAAAATGACCATTGAGAATCTCAATTAACTTGATGTGTATTTGGCCGGTATTTAATGTGGTTTAAGTGTCTTGATATTATTAATTTCCTTGCCATTGTAAAAAAATAAAGTATCTATACTATATTATTTATATTTAAAGCCAATTTAGGCCTGCCTCAAGAATGGACCGAGATGTGTTTTGCATGCTTGACCACTTCCAGTTGAAATACCGTAGTGTGAGAGTTACGTTTTTTGGTTTTGTTGCGCTTAATTTCTTTGGCTTGCTTCTAGTTCAACATTTAACAGGTCGATGAGCTTTGAGCCACTCACTCGTGTAGCTTGACAATTAGGTATAAGTAATAGAACAAAAGAAACCAAGCAATCAAGGAAATTAATAAACAAATGAAAACACATCAAATAAATATTTGCTTTACGTAAAAAATTAAAGTATCTACTTCAGGATTTGTTGATTTTAGAAATTATTTCTTGTAAACTATGATAACTTTGTTTAAAAATTTCGCGACGTTTAAGGTCTGTCTACAACGGACGCGTCCAGGTTCGGCGTTTTAGTGCCTACATTAAAACGCCAAATGTTGAATTCAAATTCTTGTGCCAATTTCCCAGGCTGGTGCAGCCATAAAATAAGCGCAAGTTTAGCTAGACTCATCTTAGACCTTTGTCCATTCAGTGCCATCTATGGGATTAAAGAATGGACGAAGGGATGACACCTCTGCCTTGTGCAGTTTACGACCATTCTCTCTTTAGAGGTGAAGTCACGGCGTTCATGCCCTTTCAACCCTTTGTTTGGCCGTTATTCATTCAGCACCAATTCTAGTAATAATTCTAATTTGCAACATTTTTATGCCGGTTTTATTCCATTTTTCTTGTATAGAAGGAAGAGTTTAAAAAATTCTGCCTTTGTAATACTGAAAAAATGCAGTCCAATTTTGTGTATTATGTTGCTTAAAAAGTTTACGAGATAACAACAGCAAAGGTTTTTAAACACATTTTGACGTGTTTTTCACTCGTTTTACGCCATAAAAATGGTTAAAACGTTTTTAATGCCAAAAATGCTTCCACTTTTTATGATCCATAAGGGAGACCAAGCAAAACTGAGTTTTTTTTCAAATGCCACAGATGAAAGTTAAAATGACATAATTCACGGCTTTAAGAAAGACCGTTTTGATTTGTTTGATTTGTTTGCAAAATTAAATCATTAAAAAAGGTTTTTCATTGTTCATTATTCTCCGTAGCGTACTAATGGGTACACTAAGACAGTTACACTCTCCCCAACGTGTATTTTGAACAACTTACGTTCTCCGTAAGAGACAGCTGTGCTCGGTCCTTAATAGTATCAACTGTATTACGTTAAAAAAACAAATTCGACCATCTGAGAGTGTTCTTCCTTTAGCAAGAACAAAGAAAATGATCACTACTGTAGCTGTTGTTTGAATAAATTGACACATCTTCCATTTGGTTTTTGTCTTAATCTTAAATAGGGAATTAAATTTGAGGGATTATACCTTCAGATAATGTTATTTGTTAGTTATAATTGAATTAAAAATGTGTTTTCCTCACAACTAATTATGGGTGACTTTCTTTTGGCAGATTAATGAAAACACTCATCATGTTTTCGATTGAATGGATATTGGCGAGGAGTAATGCAAGGAGTGTTTGTAATGGTTAAAAGTGTTGTTGGTATAAGTTGAGAAACAACTCACCATTATTTTCACCACCTTCCACTAGAATTATTGAAAAGTTAAGAGGACCATTGGAGGAAGAAAACACTTCTTAATTCAGCATTTCATTTAGTAGAGTGGTCAGTCTTTTTAAAGGCTTTCACATCATATTTTTATCAAGTCAGCTATTGCTGTGCAGCTATTGCCGTGTAAGTTTAATTATCTTCAAAGAGTCCTTTTCTTATTTTACTTTTACAGGCCCGAGCCTTAGTTAAAACGAAAAGTGACCATTTGCCATAAAAAATATTCTTTCAACTGATAAGTGTTTAGACTGTATATATTTCTTTTGTCAGCCATTTAACGTCTGCTTCTTGCACCTTAACGATCACCCATTTAAAGGACAACTAACAATTGTTTTACAATCACCACCACTTGTTGTTCTTTCACAAAACTCCTTACAAAAAAAATTCTTTACAAAAAGTTTCGTGTTTAACGAGCCAGAAAGAGAGTGGGTGGCTGTACAAGTGATATTTTGGCGCTTAACTTGTGTTACTTGTGGTGTATTAAAAGATAGTAAACCCATCGACTACATATCAATTATAAGCTGCTGCTGCTCCAATCATCTCTATTCCTTGCATATTCAAGCAGCACAAAGTCCTTTAATTTTAAGTAGCCGACACTGTACTGCCCACAATCTTTTTGCTTTGCCACACAAGATGACCAGCAGATGCCCCGTTTGCAGTCATTATATCTTACAACCATTACAAAAGCAATGGTTATGGATGTTGCATGTGGGAAACACACGAGTTTGGCGTATTGTTTCGATTGTTTTAAGTAAATATTTTAGAAAAGATGCGTCTACAGTAACCAATTAGATGGATTCCTCTCAGAAGCTTGACAAAATTTTCGGCGCTATTCACACCTACTTTTCACATAGTTTGCCTAACCTCCCGCCAGTTGACCTTCCTTTCAGTTAGTTTACCTAAGCGTATTTATGTTTTAACTACCCATCGTGTGGTTTGCGAGCGTCTAGGGATTAGATTGGGAGGTGATTTAAGTGGTTCCGGAAGACAGAAAAACAGAAACATAAAAGTTAAATACACTTTAGAGAAAAAAAAAGACAAAAGAATTTTGACATAAAAATTAAAGTTTATTGATGCCGTCACAATTGACGTTTTCACATAGTTTACCTAACTGATTTAGAGCATCTTGCGTTCTAGAGTTGTAGACTCACTGGTGAGTAAGAAATCTAAGCGATTCACCGGTGAGTCACCGATGAGTCATTGGTGACTCAACAAAATTCCAGTGAGTCTCGTCTTAAAAAAATTCAAAGTTTAAAATTTCTTGCTTAGGCTTGATCATTAGTGTCCATTAGAGTTGTAGACCCACTAGTGAGTGTCTATGGGCTCACCATTGTACAACCCCACTGCATTAAAAACATTTTGGTGCGAATTCAAAAGTAAACACTCGAATTTTTTTAACATTGTTAATTGCCTTTGACTAGTTTGGTTTATCAAAGTATTGGAGGGAAACAACACTTGATATGGCAAAATTACCTTTGAATTCTTTTCAAATTTTTCAAGCCACTTAAAAGGGCGTCTTCAGCCGGTAGTTCAATGCCCAATTTGATTGACACAATTGCTTAGAGCATTTGACTTTTGTGTGCCTCCAAAGTCACTAAGATTGTTTTGTCAACTACTAGGCCCAATCTTTTTTGTCGGAACCATTCAAAAGAGGAAATTGCTTTTAATTGAGTCTAAGAACAGCGCTTTTTTGGGCGAACTTATTGTCCAGAGTGTTAACCACTATTTTCAAAACTAAATCCCAATATTTTTGTTTTAGTTTAGTGCCACTAATTAAATGAGCAAAAAGAACTCTTAATCCAATGATATTTCCGTCTATATGAACTGATCCTATCTCTTGTGCCCATTAACAAATGATCCCGCCCTGTAATTATGTGCGGATATGTCTAAGAAAGTAATGCTAGTGCGCTAAAGGAACATCTATTTTGAAGGGATAGTAATAAAATAATGATTGTTTCCTGCTAAATTGTAGTGGCGTTGAGCTACTATTCTCTGGTTAATATTTTGCTAGGAGAAAGTTTAGGTTCCGCCCACTTTGCTGAACATACAACTGATTTCTTGTTCAGTCTTCTAATGTTTTCTAATGTCTAATGTTCTAATGTCCTATTGCTTTTTTTGAGCATCTTCAAGTTTGCATAAATCTGGAAAAAAAAATTCAGTGCTTAGAATTTAATTCCGAATCTGTGGGTCAACTACATTTACATTTTTGCATGTTTTTTACCTTTTTTACAGACTCTTTAAATAGTAAAATATGAAAGAAAAGGTTTTAAGATATCTCAATACAAAATTTTGTAAGTTATGTTTATTTAACTTTAAGTTTAAATTTTTTGTCGGAAAAATTAACATAGTATCTATAAATGCTCTTGTGAATACCTTGTTGGGTGTTTATAAACTTCTTGAATGTGTCACAATAGTGAACAGACTACTTCTTTAAAAAAACCACTCTCCCACCACTTTATCTTACTGAGGGCACTAGCAAAAAATGGCCGTAATAATAACCGTTTTTAAGAAGACACTTGAGGGAAGATGACAGGTTGAGGGTGTAGGAATTGTAAACTCCTAACAGATGTTCTTTTCTTTGTGTTCATACACACTATAATTAATGAGGAACTAGAAGGTGAGTAAAACACCCTTATTATTATCTTTGAGTCCAAACTTTGTCTTAAAATAAGAAAAAGCTTTGATTTCACTTTTGATTTGTTAGAATTAACGATTCCCATATAAAACTAGGTTGTTTCAGAATATATTATTGTTTTTGGAAACTCAAAAAAAGTTTTCGGGCCAAAGTGCAACGCGAAGCGTTGCACTTTGGCCCGAAAACTTCATTACTTTTGTATAAAGGAATCACTTAACTCTTTGGTTCTCTATCCAAACATCCATCTTCAAATAATTACCCTAAGGCTTCACCCTGCCAAATTCTCAAATTTATAGCCCTTTGTTTATCTTTCAAACTTTGGCTTATGTACAGTCCACCAGTCTGTATTTCAGAGTGATGAATGTATTTTAGCGCCGAGTTCATTATGTTAGCTTTTTGTTCTTCTAAAAACAAATATAAGCTACTACTAATGAGTGCTTCATATATTGTTGCTTGTGCTATACAGCACTTATTTATTTATCCATTCATTGTTTATACAGTTGGCCTACTGGGCACCTGTACCCACCCTCATCTTTTTGGCTGCAATAATTAGAGACTGAAATTAGCTTTTTCATTACTTATTTGAGTGATTGGGAAAAGTCTTTTGATAACTTTACTCTATGGCCAACAAATTTTGGCCATTTATTTCAAAGGTGGTCAGAGTAAGGCAATCAAGTGAAAGGAGTTTTAATTTCCGTCCTGATTGGAAAATATGGCTGAAATTTTCACTTCCTAAGGCATATTATTGACCAATTTTTTAAGGAATACAAATGTGTATTTTTTGGTATAAAAATTTATTTTTAGGCTTAATCTCAATGTAAATTAGAGTAGTGCCAAATTTTGTTTTGCAGATATTTCATCTGGCCACTCTGCGTAATGGGTGTTATAATCTAGTAATGTGTATCTTGACTTTAAAAGAGGCTATCTTTGTCCTATTCAGCTAGAGTGCAAAAAGGTGAAGACTACTCTAAGTTTCCAGGCTGAAAAAGTGACCTGAATTTTATTGTAAACATTTTTTATATACTGCAAGTTACACTTATGCTTAATATAGCTTTGTCTGCTTAACTCTCTCATTTTATTAGTAGCATAGATCCATTGGTTTAATTCACACCTTCCAGAAATACAAAAACGTAAAAACACAAAAGGCTGTTGACCTTGGGGATATATGTCCACTCCAACCATATGGTCAACCTATCACTTTGCTTCTAATCAGTATATAATCTGGAGCCACTTCTACTGACAGATGCTCATAAAAGAATTGCTGTAATCCATCATTTCTTACCTTTACACAATACACATTTTAATTGGGAAATTGTTGACCCCCTTTAATTATAGTTTTTTAATACTTTTAAACTTTGTGTTTTTGCTCTCAATATTTGACTTTTTTCATTGGCATCAATTACGCTATTTACGATCGTTGGAAGAAGGGACAGCCCGCTGTGCGCCTGCCACTGCTCGTAAATAATATGGCTTCTGCAGACAAAAGGATAGATTCCGGTGTTCAGGGCAGGAGTGAAATTTATGTGCCAATAAATTAGCTGCAAATTTTGAGAAGATCTTTCCAACTGATGGATGGATGTTCATCTAAGGAATGGCAGAAGAGGAAGAAGATAAATAACTTATTGGTTGCACCAAACTCATGCACGTATATTTTTTTGCAAACCGGAGTTTGTTGTGCAATTCATTTGGCTAGCGCTTTGCAGTAGTAGAGCCAACAAAATAAGGTGGTTAATTCTCTCATAGGGCTATTGCAGAATAAAATACCTGTCATTTTGAGATTTAGAGCCAACAACATGAAAAACTTGCAAACTAATTGGCAAATTCTAAAATTTCTCTTATTTTTTGGAATAATAACACAGAGAGATTAGAGCAGGAGTATCTTACATCGCATATTCTCAAAAGGGTATTTTGACCAATTTTTTGAGCTTAAACAGTCTTTATTCGGTTAAAACACATGTTTTTAAGTGGCGGGCGGACATGTTTCAAAAAAAAAATTGACCCAAGTTTGACTTTTTGTATGGATCCCCTGAGACAAACTAACCAGAAAAGGTACTCATATACCGCAAAAAGATAGAATTTAAACAATTGAAATTCCAATTAAAATTGTTGAAAATTTTGGTCAAAAAAATTTTTTTTTTGAAAAATGTCCGTCCGTTGCCTAAAAACATGTTTTCTAACCGAATACCGACCGGGGAAGCTCGAAAAAGTGGACAAAATACCTTTTTGTAAACATGAGATATAAGATACTTTGGATACACTAATCCAAATTTTAGTTTTTCACTTGCATATAAGTCAAAGTAAAGAGAAATTGCCTTATTGAAAACATTTGTGTTAGAAGCAGTGAGCTTTTGGTGGGGATTAGAAGTTGAATTCACACTTTCCACTTCTAATCCCATTACTTTGTCTTCTTTTTTTCTTTTTTCTCTTTAAAACACATTTGGCAAAGGCTTACTGTTATTTTAGAGCCAAAAGACAAATTATTTTTCGTTAACTAATAAGACAATAAAGCCTTTTCAAAGGCTTTAAATTTACAATAGCTCTTGACCAATATGGTGGTGTTTAAAGGCATCTTTTTGCTCTTTTCAAAAGGTTGACCGACAAATCATAATCCCCTGACCAGTCCTTACTTAAGCTTTTATAAAATAATGCGAAGAAAATGGGTTTTCAGCTGCTTCTTGTTCTGCAAGAGATACCTACTTCACCCGTACCAACTTATATTACATAACCAAATAACAATGAAATGAAGATGCAAAAAAAATTCCACATTATTTTTTAATGACTGTTTTTGCTCAAATAAAATTTGAGCTCAGAAATGTTGGGCTACTAGCAGGAGTGCAAATGAGCAGTTTTGACTAAATGGGTGAATTCAATTACCCAACTGGCCAGGCACTCCACTAAATTTAGAAAAGTCTATTCAATCCCAAATTTCCTTTGCAAACAAGTATTCGCAATTTGGATGAATATTGCTCAGTAGAGTAAGGGGGTAAGAGTTAGAGATGCGCGCACAGACTTACCTGCGAGATGAATCCGAGCAATACTCATGATCATATAATGAATCTAGATGCACTTTTTGCCCTGGTCCAGTAAGGAAGACGAGTGAATAATCTTTACAAAAAGTGCTCCCCTATTATTCCCTTCCCCTCCCAATACAGCCCTTATTCCCCTCTCAGTTACTATTTTAGCCTTTTATAGCGAAATTTTTGCTTAAAAATAGTTTTAGCACATTTTTCAATTAAACAATTAAATGGACGTTGGTGAGTGACAAGTGCAGGCTATCAAGATCTCCATTTTTAATTTTGATCATGTCAAATAACAGGCTGCTGCCTCCAAAAATATTGCTCAAGAGATGAGCAGTGCTTCTAATTGACAGGCAAATGCCCTATGGTCACTAGTGTCATTACTTGAAGCTTCTAATATGCAATTCATAGCCACACGAAAAGTGTCCTAAAACTCCCCTCTCTAGCTCAAAGATTAAAATGCTGGAAAGCAAAGGACTTTGTCCTTATTAATTATTATAGGGCTCTTCACTCGCTCCACTTCGTAGTCGAAATAGCCAATAAATGAGAATGCCAGCCATTGTCTCATTTCTAATATTTCAAGCACTTTCTTTGGCTGAGATTATTATGCAAGAATAAGCCGCCTGCTCTTTGGCATTCAAAGTAGAGCTGGCAACGGTACGGGATCCCGTCCCGCCCGCCCTGATTTTGACCTAAAATCCCGTCCCGTTATCCCG